>PVKP010011401.1:16281-61477 GCA_004027715.1 Plecturocebus donacophilus
GGCCACTCAAAAGATTCAAGACCCACCAACTGAATACTCCTGTGCTACACTATACTTATCTCTTCAAACGAGCTGAAAGCTTCATAGACATCCTGCTGTCTGAAGTTCCCTCACTACTCATCTCCTGGCCTGACCAATTCCCCTGCTCCTGATGCTGCTTCTCCAGTCACTTACAAGCCTGAACCTCCAAGTTACACAACAGTATTTAAAAGAAAAAAGGGGGCCAGGTGCAGTGGCTCATGCCTGCAATCCCTGCACTTTGGGAGGCTAAGGCAGGTAGATCACCTGAGGTCAGGGGTTCGAGACCAGCCTGGCCAACATGGTGAAACCCTGTCTCTACTACAAATACAAAAATTCACCAGGCATGGTGGCTAATGCCTGTAGTCCCGGCCACTCGGGAGGGTGACGCATGAGAATTGTTTGAACCCAGAAGGCAGAGGTTACAGTGAGCCGAGATCTTGCCACTGCACTCCAGCCTGGGCAACAGAGTTAAGACTCGGTCCCCCAAAAAAATAAAAATAAGAGAGGAAAGGGGCATCTGCATCATTTGATGGTAAACAAATTATTTCTGGAGCTTTGTAGAATGGACTTAAATATAGAAAATCAGATTTAAGTAAATTATTTATTAAGAATCTTATGAGGCCAGGCGCGGTGTCTCACACCTGTAATCCTAGCACTTTGGGAAGCCGAGGTGGGTGGATCATCTGAGGTCAGGAGTTCAAGACCAGCCTGCCTGGCCATCATGGTGAAACCTCATCTTTTTTTTTTTTTTTTTTTTTTTTAAAAAAAAAAGAAAGAAAGAAAGAAAAAAGAATCTTATGAAATTGACTTATTTTCTGGCAAAGAGAAAGCAAATGGGATGGTTTTCTCATATGGAAAAGAACAGTTATGTAAGCAGCCCACATGGAAGAGCCACGCTGAAATCAACATAATGAGACTGGCACAGTCCTGCTTCTCTCTACAAGTCAAGATTACAGTGGGGATCTCATGCAGAACATACTTTTCATACAGCCTCTGTCCTCTCATAAAGGCCTTCACTTCGTTATCCAATGGGAAGGTGCCGTCATCCTTTCTAAAGCGGTAGAAGAGTTTGACATCCTTGAATTCCTTATGCTCATCACACACTGAAACACAATATGCAGAGAGGTAAATGAGGGAAAAAAAATTATTCATTACTCAAGTGAAGTATGATGCTAATTAAGAATGATTTCACTATCAAATTCTTCATGCATGCAAGTATCTACCATATGAATTAATACATGTAAAATAGTGACATGATACTTGGTACAGAGTAAGTGCTCAGTATTATTAGTTATTATTATCACCATCACCATTGTCTTCATCATGTATTAGAAAGTTCACAAAATTCAATTCATCGTATAATCCACAAACTCTGCTAAAGCATACTGGGGCATGCATCAGCCTCAAAGAACGTGGAATCTAGTGCAGTAAGGAGACGTGGCAACTGCAACCAAAATATGGCATGATAAGGCTACAGAGGGAAGGCGGTAGTGCAATGGAATCCCGAAGGACGAGTACCCAGTGCCCCAGGAACGAAGTGACCCAGCTTTGGAAAAAGAAAGCTTCCCAGAAGAGTTTGCATGTAAGTGGAGACCTGAAGAACAAGTAGAAATTGGTCAAAAAATGAGGGGAGAGGGTATTCCAGGAGAACAATGGCATGTGCAAAGGTCGAGGCCAGGATGAGAGATTCCAAGAAGACACATTTGTGAGTCTTCATTGAACCCACCTGCAATCCCAGAACTCTGGGAGGCTGAGGTGGGTGGATCAAGTGAAGTCAGGAGTTCAAGACCAGCCTGGCCTGAGAGTAACAGCAAAAACTTGGAAACTATGTAAATGTCCAATGAAAAATGTACAGTGGCTTTACAGAAGGAGCAGGACAATAATTTTGAAAAAGAAAAATGTACAGTGGCATAGTTATACATGTTTTATACAACAGCAAAAATAAGATCTATACTACCAACATGAATGAATCTCACATTTGCAAAAGAAAAAACATGTACTTCTATAATGATTTAAAACTTTTCCAACAATATGATATATTCCTTAAAGATGCATATACAGAGAGGCATAAAGCAGTACCTAGAAATAACCCAAATGCCTCTTGGAGGAAGAAAATGCAATCAGGGAGAGGTACACTGGAGATAAAGCAAAATGTTTTATTTCTATAAGTGGGTATGTTCATGGAAAGATTTAGTCCTTCATTTTCTCTCGTCACCTTGACTGTCGCCATGTCACTCACCATGGTGAATAATGCCCCGGTCTGCTAATTTCTGCATGAGTTTAATTGCCGTCTCTCTGTCGGAAGCCTCTTTGTGTTCAATCAGCCAGTCAATCAGTTCTTTGGCGACAAAACAGTTTGGGTAGGTCTTGAGATGATGACGTCTATCTTTAATAACCTTTTCTTCATGCAGCCTGAGCCTGGAAGAAAAATGAGCAATTACTTTGGAAATTTTGATGACAGCACAAATTATTAAACCAATTCCAGACAGTAATAGCATAACAGAAGTTCTAAAAGCATCAGAGTGTCATTAAATATCTTGAGCTCACTGTAATCCCAGCACTTTGAGAGGCTGAGGCCGGAGGATCACTTGAGGTCAGGAGTTTGAGACCAGCCTGGCCAACATGGTGAACCTGTCTTTACTAAAAATACAAAAATTAGCTGGACGTGGTGGCAGGTGCCTGTAATCCCAGCTACTCGAGAGGGTAAGGCAGGAGAATCGCTTGAACCCAGGAGGCGGAGGCTGCAATAAGCCAAGATCACACCACTGCACTTCAGACTAGGCAACAAAAGTGAAACTCTGCCTAAAATATGCCTTGAGCTACTACTAACCAATCTTGCCATCATAAAGGAAGAACCTGCCTAAGAAGAAATCCAACACAGAGCTAATCGGATCAGATGGAGATAAAGAGATAGAGATGAAAGACAGAGAGAGAGAAAAATTACAAATAACCCTATCTAGACACCTGAATTCAATAGTTCATGAAGCTGCTTAACCTGGGTTTAAATTACATGAGTGATACATTCCCTGTGCTTTAGTGAGTTTATTCAGGAATCTGTTACTAATACAAATATTGTCCCAATACATCCTCCAGCTGAATGCCAGCTTGTGGCTCCATGGCATGGAATGTTTCCACAGTGGTGCCTTCAGAGACCACATAAATGGCCAGAGCTATGTGCTCTGCAACCAGGGGTTCCAGAATGTTGGGGGGTCTGTTTTCCACTCTCCTGTCTCCTTCCCTTGTTCTGCTGTGACATGCACCTGTTGTCCTTGTTCCTGAACTCAAGCAGTTCCCCTGATCTGCTCTTTCTGTTCTGCTGTGGTCTGCTAAGTAGTTTGTCAGTATTTAAGAGTTAAAATATTTTCAGCAAAAGCCTGAGATGAACATCTAAGAAGAAAGAAATATAAGCATTTTGTGCATGGAATGTATGACATCTATTTTGGTTGCTCAAAGACTATCTTATGTGCTTCATTACTGCTCTTTATCTGAATGCTAAATAATTGGGAATAAATGTTAATGATGCTTACTATACAATGTTCGACCATCTGCAAATATTTATTTTTTGTTTTTTGTTTTTTTTTGAGACAGAATCTCACTCTGTCGCCCCAGCTGGAGTGCAGTGGCACGATCTTGGCTCACTGCAACCTTCACCTCCTGAATTCAAGCAATTCTCTGCCTCGGCCTCCCGAGTAGCTGAGATTACAGGTGCCTGCCACCATGCCTGGCTAATTTTTTTTTTTTGTATTTCTAGTACAGATAGGGTTTCAACATCTTGGCCAGGCTGGTCTTGAACTCCTGACCTTGTGATCCACCCACCCCACCTTGGCCTCCCAAAGTGCTGGGATTACTGACATGAGCCACCACACTCGGCTCAAATATTTATTATGTAAAACTTAAGAGTCAAATCATATTATAGGATTGGCTAAGGAAAGGACATAGCAATGAATCCACTAGTAACAGTAATGAGGATATCAGTGACATCAGGAAAATACTAAAGAACAGGTATCCAATAGGCCCAGAAAACATTCTCATAAGATGGGGGTGACAGATAGGGCTGCCAGGTTTAGGAAGGAAAAACTAGACAGGAAACCCAGTGAAATCTGAATTTCAGATAAACAGCAACAATTGCGTAGTAAAAACATGACCCAAATATTGCAAAGGACCTACTTATACTTTAAAAATAATTCGTTATACTGTATCTATAATTCACATTTTAGTGGGTACCCTGCATTTTCTGACAACCTTATGGAAGATATATTTTATTAAACTTGAAGGTTAGTACATTAGGATTAATATTTTATGCTTAAAAAAAAAAAAAAGGAAACTACATTGATGCCAGATGACACTGTGAGTCCTTAGGGCTCCCTCTTCTAGGGAAATCTAGTTGTGTAATTTTTTTAGTGCACCTGAATCATCATGTTTATCTAAGTATTCCAGAAGATACTTTTTTTACCCATGTGCTTGGAGCCAGACTAGCCTTCATTTGCCAAGGACCAGATAGGAAATGTGAACTGTAAAGATTATAAATTGGTAAAGCTGGTAGAGTGAAACCAAAGCACAGAATCTCCCTTTCTTCATATTAAGGAAAATAATAAAAAAAAAAAAAAAAAAAAAAAAAGTGGCCAGCCACAGTGGCTCACCCCTGCAATCCCAGAACTCTGGGAGGCCAAGGTGGGTGGATCAAGTGAGGTCAGGAGTTCAAGACCATCCTGGCCAACATGGTGAAACCCCGACTCTACTAAAAATACAAAAATTAGCTGGGTGTAGTAGTGTACACCTGTAATCCCAGCTACTCAGAAGGCTGAGGCAGGAGAATTGCTCCAACCCAAGAGGTTCCAGAGAGCTGAGGAAGCAGAGGCTTCAGAGAACCAAGCTTGCACCACCAGCAAAAATTTAGCTAGAAGTACCCAGACAAGATAAAAGAAACCCTAACTTCATAAATGTTTTTAAGTGGCACCCTAAGCAAATTAATGCAGGAACAGAAAACCAATACCACATGTTCTCACTTCTAAGAGGGAGCTCAACATTGTGTACACACGGACATAAAGAAAGGAACAATAGGCAGGGCACTGTGGCTCATACCTGTAATCCCAGCACTTTGAGAGGCCAAGGCAGGCGGATCACATGAGGTCAGGAGTTTGAGACCACCCTGGCCAACATGGTGAAACCCTGCCCCTACTAAAAATACAAAAATTAGCCAGGCATGGTGGTGCATGCCTGTAATGCCAGCTACTTGGGAGGCTAAGGCAGGAGAATCGCTTGAACCTGGGAGGCGGAGGTTACAGTGAGCCAAGATCACACCATTGCACTCCTGCCTGGGTGACAGAGCAAGACTCTACCTCAAAAATAAACAAACAAAAAGAAATCAGGCAACAATAGACATTGGGACTGATGTGGTTTGACTCTGTTCCCACCCAAATCTCACCTTGAATTGTAATAATCCCCACATGTCAAGAAGGGTGGGACCAGGTTGACATGTGGTTGAATCATGGAGTGGTTTTCCCCATACTGTCCTCATGGTAGTGAGTACATCTCAAGAGATCTGATGGGTTTTTTTTATCGTTCTTGTTGTCGTTTTTATTATTTTGGTTTGCTTGTTTTTGAGATGGAGTCTCACTCTGTTTCCCAGGCTGGAGTGCAGTGGTATGATCTTGACTCACTGCAGTCTCTGCCTCCTGGATTCAAGTGATTCTCCTGCCTCAGTTTCCTGAGTAGCGGGGATTACAGGTGTGCATCACCACACCCCGCTAATTTTTTGTATTGTGAGTAGAGACAGGGTTTTGCCACATTGGCCAGGCTGGTCTCCAACCCCTGACCTCAAGTGATCCACCTGCCTTGGCCTCCCAAAGTGCTGGGATTACAGGTGTGAGCCACCATGCCCAGCCTTGAAGATTTTATAAATGGGAGTTTCGCTGCACAAGCGTTCTTGCCTGCCGCCATGGAAGAAGTCCTTTTGCTCTTTCTTTGTCTTCTGCCATGATTATGAGGCTTCCCCAGCCATGTGGAACTGAGAGTTCATTAAACCTCTTTCTTTTATAAATTACCTAGTGTCAGGTATGCCTTTATTAGCAGCGTGAGAATGGACTAATACAGGGACCTACTTGAGTGTGGAGGGTGGGAGGAGGGTGAGGATCCACAAACTACCTATTACCTACTATGCTCATTACCTAGGTGGCAAAATAATCTGTACACCAAACTCCTGCAATGTGCAGTTTATTCATGTAACAAACCTGCACGTGTATTCCCCGAACCTAAAATAAAGGTTGGAAAGAAAAGAATACAATAAAAATAAATAAACAAACAAATGAAAGGAATCATGATATAAGAAAGTGATTTAGGCCTGTATTACAGATAGAGTGGATTAGCCATAAAATACTCTCTACCCATTGAAATGACCAAAAAAAAAAAGCTTTGTGGCCAGGGGCAGTGGCTCACGCCTGTAATCCCAGCACCTTGGGAGGCCGAGGCAGGCAGATCACCTGAGGTCAGGAGTTTGAGACCAACCTGGCCAATGTGGTGAAACCCTGTTGCTACTAAAAATGAAAAAACTTAGCTGGGCACAGTGGTGGGTGCCTGTAATCCCAGGCATTCGGGAGGCTGAGGCAGGAGAATCGCTTGAATCCAGGAGGCGGAGGTTGCAGTGAGCCGAGATCATGCCACTGCACTCCAGCCTGGGTCACAGAGCCAGACTACATTTCAAACAAAACAAAACAAAACAAAAAAATACTTTGTAATTTTTTGAATAAAGGGAAAGGATAAAAACATAAATAAATAAAATAGCAGCCAAAAAAAAAATAAACAGGAGATTTTGGAGGGGCCAGGTAAGGCAGGTAGACTCTCACCACCCAGAAGCCTTGTAGCTAAGTCAATGAATCCTCAGAATTTTCATTAATAAACCCAAAGTTTGAAGAATTAAAGAAAAAAAAAAAAGGACAAAAAACTGAACGTTCTATCTTCTGATTAGGAGACAGTTGACATGGCTGCTGGGGAAAGATAGGTGCAATGAAGGAAACGAAGAACTAGATCTTTTCTCTAACAGCAAAGCCTCACAAGCTCAATAACACATTTGGGGACCATTGCATGGGTGGAAACATCCCTCCATAGCAGTGGGCTCCACCTCTGACTGTGAAATGAACCCTGGGGCAGGAAGTTGAACAAAACCTCAGAAGCAAGGCTCTCTGACTCTCTCCTTTTCATCACCAGGAGCCCTTAAGCTATAAAACAGTGGAACAAATAATTAGCTATCAAAATTTAGCTCAGAGGGGAAAATGACATTCTGAGATAACTTAGGAAGGCACCAAGGAGATGTCACCTGTCTTTATTTCCAAGCACAGATAAGTATGGACAGATTGAAAGTATGGACAGAACCACCTGCATTAAGTGTAAACATCATGGGAAAAAGCAAAAAGCTATATGACACTGTGAAGCAAAAATAAATAATACCAAAAAAAAAAAGGAAAGAAGGGAAAAACTGGAAGGGAAGGGAAAAAGAGAGCATTCAGTAGGTAAGAAGAACCCTGTCTGAAAGAAAACACAATTCAAGAAACAGACAATTTCTTTAAAGTATTCTGAACTACAAAAAATTTAAAAACAATTTTAAAAGAACAAAAAGTCAGGAAAATAAGGACTCAAAGATAAAATGATTATGAAGAGGGAGATATACATGTCAGACAGTTAATCAAGCAAATTATAAACTGTTGGGACAAACAAATCACATAGCTGAAAAATGAAATTCTTATTGAAAAAAAATACTTTAATAAAACGAAGGAGAAAAAAGCAATGAAAGCAGATAGGCCAGGTGTGGTGGCCCACATGTGTAATCTCAGCACTTTGGGAGGCCAAGGTGGGAGGATCACTTGACCTCAGGAGTTGAAACCAGCCTGGGCAACATGACAAAACCCTGTCTCTACAAAATTAGCTGGGGTTTTGTGGCACACACCTGTAACCCCAGTTACCTGGGAGGCTGAAGTGGGAGGATCACTCGAGTCTGGGAGGTGGAAGTTGCAGTGAGCTAAGATTATACCACTGCACTCCAGCCTGGGCAACAGAGAGAGACCCTATCTCAAAAATAAATAAATATATAAGGCAGATAGAAGTTAATAGATATGGAGATATTTTTAAAGCCACTAAATTAATTTATAGTATAACCTCAATATATGTAAGTTTAAACAAAACCAACTAAAATAGCCTCCAGCTTACAGCTCCAGGGAAGGCACTGGTGATCTTTAGAATAAAAGAGGTGGCATGAATATTTCCCAGCAAGCAAATGAGGTTCAGTTCTTCCTTTTGACAACCAGGCCACATTCTGGGATGATGTTTCAGTAAGTGCAGACCCACCAACTCTTCCTGGGTCTGAAGTACTTCCTGGGGAGAAGCACTACACACTATCCCTACTGTCCCACCAGGGCCTGGTACATTTCCACTCCACAGATTTGTTCATTTCTGACTATCACAGAGTTCACCCCAAAGTGTCAGTTCTGAGGATAATGAGAAAAACAGGATTAGGAATACAAAGAGTTGGTTCCCACCCTGGCACTGCCAGTAACTAACTCTACAACCTCTGAGCATCAGAGCTTTCACTGGTAAAATGAAGATAATCTACACATCTAATATGTACTACAGTTTGAACTGCTTTATGGTCATGAAACCTCACGACAACTCCCTGAGGAAGTGAATTCTAAAACCACAAATGACAAATGACCTATGTAGAGTTGTAATTATTAATGAAAAAAAACAAGCCCCAGTTAAAAAGAAAAATAGGATGTTTTAAAGTCATCACATGAATCCTTCTAATTAATTCAGTGACAACAACACTGAGTAATTTGTTTAACATGCTCAGAGTGGCAGAATTCAAAATATTAATTCTTAGATGTGATGTCTGTCAGGAATCCAAGAATAATGAAGACCAATTTACTTAGAAATTAAAATGTGGAACAAGCTACTATGTAATTTGGTATATATAGTAGAAGGAGGAATATATTATGAGCCAAGAGAAAAGTTTTAGCTCCTGTAAACTTTCTAACCTAAAAGAATTATTAGGTAGTATTTATCTTTTTTTTTTTTTTTGAGACAGAGTTTCACTCTTGTTGCCTGGGCGGGAGTGCAATGGCGTGATCTCAGCTCACTGCAACCTCAACCTCCTGGGTTCAAGCGATTCTGCTGCTTCAGCCTCCCAAGTAGCTGGAATTACAGGTGCCCCCACCATGCCCAGCTCATTTTTCGTATTTTTAGTAGAGACGGGGATCATCATGTTGGCCAGGCTGGTCTCGAACTCCTGACCTCAGGTGATCCATCCACCTCAGCCTCCCAAAGTGCTAGGATTCCAGGTATGAGCCGCTATGCCTGGCCTATTTATCTGTAAATACTACAGAATAATTAGCCAGGCGTGATGGCGTGTGCCTGAGGTCCCAGCTACTCCGGAGGCTGAGGCAGGAAAATCACCTGAACCCAAGAGGTGGAGGTTGCAGTGAGTGGAGATCATGCCACTGCATTGCAACCTGGGTGACAAAGCGAGACCCTGTTTCAAAAGAAAAAAACAAAAACACTACAGAGTGGAACCTTTTAGTTGCTATCCTTCCATCTTCCATGACCCTTGAGCTTAGTACTAATTCTTGAACATTCCTGATTTCCACCAATTCCCTGTAAGGGTGGAAGAGAAGAAGCCCTACATAATATCCTTACTGTCCCCCATGGCCTGGGACATTTTCATGGACAGTAAGGATATTTTCTTTAAGAAAACTGAGTTTGGACTGGGTGCAGTGGCTCACACCTATAATCCAACCACTTTGGAGGCCAAGGCAGGTGGATCACCTGAGGTCGGGAGTTCAAGTCCAGCCTGACCAACATTGTGAAAAAAAAAAAAAGAAAAAGAAAACTGAGTTTATATGGAGGGAAATAATTTTGGATCCAGGACATAACCTAGAACTCAGTATTTTTTAGACATGTCACCAGGGATTAAAATCTATAAGAACTCTTATCTTTCTTTCTTTTATAGTCAGAAACACAGACTTCTAAAATTGAGCTTTGAAAATTGTATATTCCAGAAAAACTATCCCAATAAAAAGATTTTAAAATTTCACACTGTATACACATAATTGTTTTGCCTGGCACAGCGAGTACTTAATATTCGGTGAACAAATGAATGTATAAGGGCACTAATAAAAATGATATTATTTTCGGCTGGGTGCAGCGGCTCACACCTGTAATCCCAGCACTTTGGGAGAGGCCAAGACAGGCAGATCACCTGAGGTCAGGAGTTCGAGACCAGCTTGGTCAATATGGTGAAGCTCTGTCTCTACTACAAATACAAAAATTGGCCGGGTATGGTGGCACACCACCTGTAGTCCCAGCTACTAGGCAGGCTGACCCCTTGAGCCCGGGAGGCGGAGGTTGCAGTGAGCTGAAATTGCACCACTGCCCTCCAGCCTGGGCGACAGAGTGAGACCCCGCCTCAAAAAATAAACAAACAAAACAAACAAGAAACAGAGGCTGAGGCAGGTGGATCAGGAGGTCAGGAGACCATCCTGACCAACATGGTGCAACTCTGTCCCTACTAAAAATACAGAAATTAGCCAGGCATGGTGGTACACGCCTGTGAAGCTACTTGGAGGCTGAGGCAGGAGAATCACCTGAACCCAGGAGGCGGAGGTTACAGTGAGCCAAGATTATACCACTGCACTCCAACCTCGTGACAGAGCAAGACTCCATCTCAAAATAAAAGAAAAAGAAAAAGAAAAAAAGAATTACTGGAACAAAGGGAAAAGAAACAAACAACAACTCAAGGCTAGAAGTCATCGAGGAAATGGGACCATGAGGAAGGAGGGGGTAGTGGGGGCACCAGCACAGAGAAGCCAAGAAAGCAACAGGAAGCCCCTGATGCTATAAATGAGGGATTCAAGAGGCACAAGTTGCAGGAGTTCCTCAGTTCCTTTTCTCCAGTTCCTCTTCCAAGCCATGTGCACGCGTATAATAACCAAGACACTACCAATCCCCGCCGGGGGCCGAGTGGGCCTCGACTCCCCGAATCCAAAAGAACCTCACTTACCCAGGCGCTAAAGAGGCTCCGCCCTGACCCGAGGCCCCTCTTGAGGTTCTTTGCCTCTCTCACCTCCCAGTCACAGGCATTCCTGCTCTGTACTCTGAACATTCTGAACTCTTCTGCAGCCTCTGAACATGCTAATCACCCTCTATGCCTCTACTTAGAATGCTCCTTCCTCCTGTCTTCAATAATTCAAAAAAAGAAAAAAATTGACTTCTCTTCAAGGGCCAGCTTTTCAAGGGCACCTCCTCTGTGAACATTTTCCCAGCCTTTCAAAGCCAGAAAACAGCCTTCTCTCGCCTCTGTTCTCCCACAATATTTTCGCACCAACAGTAAAGCATCCGTCCCACTGGATTACAACTAGATGAGATCAGGGATGCGAAAGGAGAGTTGCGTATTTATTGTTGCAATTCTAGTGCATAGCAAATAGTAGGGGCTAGAATCTCATTGCTGCAAATGTTGATTCGTGCACACTATGCATTCAGCATGGTGGGAAGCATAGATGGAATAGTTTTCTGAGTAGCAGAGTCCTAATCCGTCTGCATTAAACCACTGGGAAGAGTGACCATCTGTATTTTAGCTGCATTTTCAATCCCACTGGCTATGGAATATAAATTAAGGAAAAAAAAAAAAAAAACCTTCCTATTATTCATCTCAGACAGCTGGTTCACAGGCTTTAGATTCAAGGTGATTCTGTAATGTTCTATTCCTGTCCGGCTAACCAGCTGCTGAAATTACATCAGACCATTTCCTCTTCCAGCCCTAAGAGAACAAACATTACTGAGTGCAGGGTGTTAATAATACCTGCAAAAATTACTGTCCATCTGATAAGAAGCGTAGAAATTGTTTTTCAAAAATAGCTCATAGAGAACTGTGGCAGACTGTGGGACTCAGGGAACAAAGGGGAGACTGAAACCACATATTCTCATTCTAAAACAGCATCATAAATCTCAGCCAAAGTAAACAGTTTAACAAACACAGCAAGCCAAATAGCGGGGCTAACAGTGTGAGCCTGTGATCTGGGCAACAGCATTGACATAGATGTGCTTTAAACTACAGCGATTCTCCTTTCCAGATGTTCTGCAACAGCCAATATCTGTCCTCGGGGATCTGAGAACCCAGGGAAAGTCACTCTTTATCGCTCACCCTTGAAAGACTCTAAGAGAAAAAAAAGCAAAAACAATAAAAATGAAATCTAACATTCCGCATTTCCTTTTAACATTTGGACTTATTTTCTAATTTGGATTTTTAATGATCAAAATAATATATGCTCACAGTAGGAAAAAATTCAAATATGTATAAAAATGAAAATTAAAAGTCTCCTTCCTTGGTTCAGATGAACTGACAATTATTAAGCTGGGTTAAATGGCAATGAACTGATCATTGCTGAAGCTAGGAGATGGGAACATAGGAGGTCACTTTATGTTTCTATCTACTGTGCCATGCATATGTTTGAGGATTTCCTCAACCTCCACTTTCCAAAGGAACCTAATAGCTGCTTATCTATTCTTACAGAAATCTTCTATGTATATGAATACATATGGCTTCTATGTGTATTTTTTTTTACATGAAATGGGATAATACACATTTCATGTAGTTTTGCTTCAAGAAAATGCTTGAATTCTCCCAACCTGATCAGAACAAAAGAATAAATACCGACAGAAATAGGAAGGAAAGAGTATAGAGCTGGTTGGTGTAAACAGAGCACAGGTGATTCTGTAGAGCCAGAAGCAATTGGTCTTGGACAACACACACACACAAACACACAATGCAAATAGCTGTAGTAACCACTTTATAAGGTGGTCCATGCCAAATGTTTCACTAGCAACGGCTCTGCGAATAAAGAACAAGTCACAGTCCTACATTCTATACAGAGCCCTTCCAAGGCTCTCGTCAAGTTAGTACAAAGCAAAGTTCCACGCAAGCTCTGTGTCTTGTCACTGCAATGGGTTGAGATGATAAACATATCTGGGAAGGCAGAATGTTTCATTCTGAATCTCATATATCACATACTGTCTTTGAAATCAACATGGAGGATTAGCAGTGTGAGACAATGTAACACATGGAAGAGGCCATGTTTGCTCATTTCTGTTTGCCAACATAATTTCACAAAGCCCCTTGAATTTGTAACAATGTGTAGCTCTCTAGAAAGATACTTTGAAGACAAAACAGGATAGAGACATAGACACAGCTCCCTATGTCTCTTGCCTGAGTCACTGTACTCCTTAAAAGATAAATGAAGCCTCACAGCATGGCTCATGCCTGTAATCCTAGCACTTTGGAGGTTGAGGACGTCAGATTGCTTAAGCCTAGGAGTACGAGACCAGCCTGGGCAACATAGTGAAACCTCATTATCTGCCAACAAAAACATAAAAATTAGCCAGGTGTGGTGGCGCACACCTCAGCCTGGGTGACAAATCCAGACCCTGTCTCAAACAAACAAACAAGAAACCAAATAAACAAATAAATAATAAAGGAGTCTTGTCCTTGCCTTTTCCTACCCATAAGATAATGTCTGAAGGGGTTAGTAATTATGCCTCTGTAATCTATAACCAGATGTACTCTTACATCCAAACCTTGATGTGATTCAGCTTCAATGTAATTTCTGTACAAGTCTGATGTGATTTTGCATGTACTGAACCTCCACCACCCGTATATAAGCAATGGGCTGAAATACTGTGCTGGGGCAGTCGGATAGAACCTCTCTAAAGGGCTGCTCCTGAGCTACTGCCCTGTCTATAGTCCTCAGTAAGACTTCCAAATAAAACTAACTTTAATTCTTTAAAAGCTTAACTGTTTCTTTGGTCAACAGCAGACTTAATAACAATAATACCTTACATCTGAATGGGGCCATAATACACAATCAGAGCTGAGCCTTATAATATTCCTGTTAGCTGGGCGCCGTGACTCATGCTTGCAATCACAGCACTTTGTTTGGGAGGCCAAGGCGGGTGAATCGCTTGAGGTCTTGAGTTTGAGACCACCATGGCCAACATGGTCAAACCCCCATCTCTAATTAAAAAAAAAAAAAAAACCAAAACAGGCCAGGTGCAGTGGCTCATGCCTGTAATCTCAACACTTTGGGAGGCCAAGGCGGGCATATCACCTGAGGTTGGGAGTTCGAGACCAGCCTGACCAACATGGAGAAACCCCATCTCTATTGAAAATACAAAATTAGCCGGGCATGGTAGCTCATGCCTGTAACCCCAGCTACTCGGGAGGCTAAGGCAGGAGAATCGCTTGAACCCAGGAGGTGGAGGTTGCTATGAGCTGAGATCATGCCATTGCCCTCCAGCCTGGGCAACAAGAGCAAACTCTGTCTCAAAACAAAACAAAAAAAAACAAAAATTAGCCAAGCATGGTGGCACATGCCTGTAATCCCAGCTACTTGAGAGGCTGAGGCAGGAGAATCGCTTGAACCTGGAAGGCAGAGGTTGCAGTGAGCTAAGATCAAGCCATTACACTCCAGCCTGGGTGACAGAGATAGACTTCATCTCAAAAATAATAATAATAATAATATCCCTATCGAGAAAGCAATGTCATTATTAATAATTTGACAGATAAGGAAGGAAGCTTGAAAAATTAATGTGACTTGCTCAAGTCACATTTTTAATAGTTAGGACTCGAACCCAGATCTTCTGATTTCTATGTTTAGAGAACTTTCTGTGCCACCAAATGTTACGTTGCAGAAGTATCTGTCTTCTGCCTATTTTATGCTCATACAGGCTAAGAAGAAGAAAACATTCTAGTTACGTTAAAGTGCCATGACAAAAGTGAGAATGTATGCAATTTATACATCAGATACTGCTACCAATATAAATACAGATGGGGCTCAGAGAAGTGACTACAAAAGAAGTCATCATATTGTCCTCATGTTTGCATTGAGCCAATGTTGTATAATTAAGATGACACTCCTGGGGAGCATCCGGGAAATGGGGTTGGTGAGTTGCAGCATTCCAAAGAGTTGGTGCCAATGCATGTGGGACATATAATGAACACTTTTTAATGATGTGTGCATAAATGTTCAGGAGGCCCTTTCAATCTCTTATCTCAGCTTTGAGATAGCAGGTAAATACAGGGTCAAAATGGGAAGGTCCCTAAGTCAGCCTTCATTGTCTTTGACTTAAGATTTTCACTTAATTCTTCCTCCATGTGAGCTCTTTCCCAAGAGGTCTTCAATAATGAAGGAAACAAGAGTGATTGCATCAATATCTCCAGCTCTGATCTATCCCTCTGATAACTCAGAAAAATGGTGCTCTTCCCACTTGCAAAGTGCCTTTCCAATAAGCACCAAGACTTTTTTTTCCCTCCAGATTATTATTTGTTTACACAACAGCCCCAGGAGTATTAGGCCTCTAATTGCCGTTTTACAGCTGAAGAAACAAGCCCAGAATGGTTCAGGGAACTTGCTGAGGACAGAGTGACTCAACAGATCAGTACTGGTTACCGTATCACGAGTCCTTGCTGTCTTGGTAGAAGATAGGGGTACCACACTCCCTGCCTTGTGGCATTTGCTTCCTTCCAATCTGGGTCCCTGTCCCTGCTGTGCCCTTTGTAATGAGAGGATGCTGTGTCCTGACTCCTGCCCTTCCACAAACACAGGTGTTTGCTCTTCGCCTGCAACACAGTTCTCAAACATTGTGTCCCGCCCTTCACCCCTGGTCTCCAAGATCAAGCACATGGCCAGTGATCATTGTTATTCAGGTGGCAGCAAGTAGGAGAAAAGAAAAGAAAGTATAGCTTCCAGTTGGGATAAGGGGCTCAATTGCATTCATTAGCAAATTAACTTCCTGCCATCCTCATTCACTATTCACCATTCACTTAGAGCAAACCTGTAGAGCTAAACAGCTGGGGTTCAAATCCAGTGACCACCCATTTATTATTCACTGTGTAATTTTGCACAAAGCATTCAACTTCTCAGTACCTTCACTGTCATATCTGTAAAATGGAAATAATACAGTACGTCTCATAGGCTTATTGTAAGGATTAAATGAAAGTCACATTTTGCCAGAAGTACTGTCAAAGGGCCACTAAGTAGTATTTCAGCTTTTTTGTTGTTGTTTTTAACAAATGAAGTCCTCAATCAAGGAAAAATTGATTGGCAACTACTGGAGAGACTTGGCTGTTCTCTTTTGTTAAAGGATTACAAAGAGAACCCTTTTGGTGGATTGGTAAGTCAAAGCAGAGAAGAGTCCAGGTGAGAGAGTGCTTGGCCACTCCTCACTGAGAGGTTCGCTGGAATCAACCTCATCTCTTCTGTGGTATCAACCTACCTGATAACCAAACCACTGCATTGTCTTAACTGGAAAGGAATGTCAGGCAATCTAGTTCAAGTCCTTGCCAATATCACTGTTTTACAGCTGGAAAAACGGAGACTTACAGAAGTTAGGTAACATGTCTCTTTTCCCAGATAAGACTTAAACCTTGGCCTCCTGACTTCTACCAGAACATTGGTTGGGCGCTACTATGGAAATGTAAATTGCTCATGTAGTGCTTTAACCAAGAGTGGCCCGCTGATGAGAGAGCTAGCCTAGAATCTGTTTGTGACCGCCCTGCAAGTCATTTCTGGAAACAGACTATACTCACTCTTGAGAAACACACTGCATTACAATGAAACATTTAGTCCTCAAAACTGAAAACTTCTTCACTGAGAAGAAACAGTCTCAGGGACAATTTTAGACGAAGACAAAATATACAGAAAGATCAAATATAAAAACATCATTTAAATAATAACTAAAATAGGCTGGGCACGGTGGCTCATGCCTGTAATCCTAGCACTCTGGGAGGGTGAGGTGGGCGGATCACGAGGTCAAGAGATTGAGACCATCCTGGTCAACATGGTAAAATCTTGTCTCTACTAAAAAATACAAAAATTAGCTAGGCCTGGTGGCACATGCCTATAGTCCCAGTTACTTGAGAGGCTGAGGCAGGAGAATAGCTCGAATCCGGGAGGCAGAGGTTGCAGTGAGCCAAGATCACACCACTGCACCCCGGAATAATAACTAAAATATATCCAATATACCACCACTCATGGAATATAAAAAATACACACCAAGTAATCTGCAGACTGCTGCAACTATTACAGTCAGAGAAGGTGAGAGCAGTAATTCTCAAAAACAGACTGTGTTAGAATCACCTGGGGGGCTTGTGAAACACAGAAGGATGGGCCCCACATGTTACGGTTTGTGATTCAATAGGTTTGGGGTAGGCCCAAGGATTTGCATTTTTCCAAAGTGCTTGAGGGGTTAGCAGGAAGCCGTGGCTCTGGCCTGTAATCCTAGCACTTTGGGAATCACCAGAGGTCAGGAGTTCCAGACCAGGTCGGCCAACATGGTGAAACTCTATCTCTACTAAATACAAAAAATTCGCCAGGCGTGGTGGCGGACTTCTGTGATCCCAGCTACTGGAGAGGCTGAGGCAGGAAGATCACTTGAACCTGGGAGGCAGAGGTTGCAGTGAGCCAAGATCGTGCCACTGTACTCCAGCATGAGCTACAGAGCAAGACTTCATCTCAAAAAAAAAAAAAAAAAAGAAAAGAAAAAAAGGACTGGGTGATGCTGACGATGCTGATTAGGCACCACACGTTGAAGACCCGGTGGGGCTGGAATGAAACAGCCAACACTGTGTTATGAAAGAAATAAGAACGAAGGTGGGTGCAGTGGCTCACGCCTGTAATCCCAGCACTTTGGGAGGCTGAGGTGGGCAGATCACCTGAGGTCAGGCGTTCGAGACCAGCCTGGGCAACATGGGAAAACCCCGTCTCTACTAGAAATACAAAAATGAGCCAAGTGTGGTGGTGCACGCCTATAGTCCCAGCTACTTGGGAGGCTGAGACAGGAGAATCGCTTGAACCAGGAGGTGGAGGTTGCAGTGAGCCAAGATCAAGCCACTACACTTCAGTCTGGGTGATGGAGCAAGACTTCGTCTCCAAAAAAAAAAAAAAAGAAAAGTAAAGGAAAAGAAAAGAGGGCTGGGTAGATATTAAAGCTGTTTTCATTTTGATGGGGAAGAAAAAGGATGCACAGGTGAAGCTAGGGCATAGTAGGCCAACTTGACCATTGTCCAAGCCTCGATGGAACAACGGAAGCCAGGTCCTGTGTTGTCTCTGGGAGGAGTCAGACATCTAACTGAAGAGTGTGCATTGTTGGTTTAGGAAACACGGCCTGGGGAAATCTCTCACCCAACTAGACCTCAGCTTCCTGATCTGGAAAATGAGGAAACTGACTGGATTTATCTCTAAAATCTCTCAATTCAAATTTCTCAGGTTTTTATGGACACCCTGATGAACCTTAAGAAATAAGAACCTAGCCAGGCGCGGTGGCTCACACCTGTAATCCCAGCACTTTGGGAGGCTGAGGTGGGCGGATCACCTGAGGTCAGGAGTTCAAGATCAGCCTGACCAATATGGTGAAACACCATTTAAAAAAAAAAAAAAAAAAAAAAATTAAAAAAAATAAATAAATAAAAAAGAAATAAGAAACTTTTATCTGAGGGATGTGAGCCCTTTAAATGATCAGGCTTAGAAAGGCATTTAAAAGGTTAACCACAGTCACAGACCACTCTTGCTTGAGCTAAATAATTACCTCTTGAAGCCACTTGCGTTGTGGGCTATCAACTGACGCTAAGTAGCCAGAAAATGCCATGCACCCTGTAGTTCAACAGTGTCCAGCCGATCACTAATCAATGTTATTTCTGTAAACCAATGAAAATTCCTAATGAACAACTTTTGTCATTGCTCCCTCTCCTGGTTCATTCTTTCTTTTTTCTTTAAACATGTGAACCTCTCTTTTGTTTTGCAGACCAATCCGCAAGGCAACTTGGAAGTGTCAAGTGCTATAGTCTTCACACTTTGAGCTTGAATAGACACTCTTTGTGTGTGTTTTTTGTTTTTCTTTTTTGAATAAACACTCTTTAAACTAGATTCTGGCTGGGTGCAGTGGCTCACACCTATAATCCTAGCACTTTTGGAGGTCAGGGCAGGTGGATCACTTGAGGTCAGGAGTTCGAGACCAGCCTGGCCAACATGGTGAAACCCCATCTCTACTAAAACTACAAAAATTAGTTGGGTGTGGTAGTGAGTGCCTGTAATCCCAGCTACTCAGGAGGCTAAGGAGGGAGAATCTCGTGAACCCAGGAGGTGGAGGTTGCAGTGAGCCAAGATGGGGCCACTATACTGCCTCCTGGGCAAAGAGCAAGACTCAATCTCAAAAAAAAAAAAAAAAAAAAAAAAAGCACATCCTAGATTCTGATTCTTTTTATTATTTTAGGTTGACAGTCTCTAGGATAAATCCTCACTCACAAGATCAAAATGGAATCAACGGTTTGGGCACATTTTGTACTGAAAAGATCTACCACAAACCACAAGGCCAGGGAGCACAAAACAGCAAATTTCATTTCCTTTGGGCTTCCAAACAAGGATGAACACATTAAAGTGAATCTTGTGCTAAGCATGCTGTACAAACACTGTCTAGGGTTGCAATCATTTATTTTCAGTTCACAGGCCAGAGGCTGAGGCTGCCAAAGTGCCACAGGCTTTGCGTGTTGCATGTCTCTAACATGAGAATAGACAAGGTTTTTCTGGATTTAAAAATATTTCAAGTCTTCAGAAGTGTTCTCGGGAACATCTGCAGCTATCGTGGAGGCTGCTTTCAGTTAAGGGGCTTGCGAAAATTTCTCAACCGAAGCACATTTATTGATTCCCAACTGCATACCTGGCATAGCTTACAACTGCTCATGCTAGCCCAGTTTCTGGAGTTCAAAGATTATGTAACTGAAACAGGTGTTGTTTCTTCCAAATGGAAATGTTGTATTCTCTATGTTTGGGAATTGTGTATATACCAGTCAAATTCTCCTTAAGATGTTAAAACTCAGCCTATCCAACATTATTTTCCTCTTTCAATTTTAACCCAGTCCTTCCTTTCTGCCTCTTCCCTATATGTAGGCTACTCCCTTTTCAGAATATGCTCCCCCTCTTTTCCGATTTATCCACCAAACTCAAATGCCTCAGCCTTCTTCCAGGATGTGTTCTTTCATCCAACAGATATGGTCTACTTTCTAAAATGCACATGTTTACCTATATAGTATTTTGTATTACTTTCATCTTATTTGCATTAATTCTCTTCAACTATACTACAAATTAGATGAGTAAAAAACTATCTAATTCTTCTTTCATATTTCCCAAAATGTGTGGGACGGGGCTTAAGGTAAATGACACTCAGTGAGTATAAAGGTTTGGATTTCATCTTTGTTTCAGGCTGGACAGAAAGAAATCATAGTGCAGTATGGAATGCAAACCCTGAACCTCTAATGTTGGGTCCTTTGATAGCTGTATACTCATCTCTGTGGAACAGAAGGACTTCAAAATGTTTCTGCCATCACCTTTCTATTAATATGAAGAAGTATTTGGACTACCTGTGTGTGTGTTTATTTCCACTGGATAAGAAATGTTACATAACCCTTCCTTCAGGAAGAGACACGTTATTCTTCACAGAATGTGTACACAGCAGGGTGCTGGGCTGTGACTGAAGCACTGTCTGCTGTCAGGATCCAGCCAGCTCTGGATAGGTGTAGCTCAGGCTGGTGCACAGGGCGCTCCAGGAGACAATGGACAGCTGAGCAAAGAAGTCAGGGCATTAGCCAGCAGGAAAATTGATAGAAGGCCACTGTATCTGGTCAGTCCCAAAGATAAGGAGCCAACACTGAAGGTGATCGTGTTCACGAAAGCCCTACGAGGCAATGGAGAGAGGCAGCTCTGCTGTGTTGAAAAGATAAAACAGCACGCACCAAAAATGCTGAATATTGAGAATATCAGATGGAGTGATGGAAACACACACACACACACACACACACACACACACAGACACCCCATTAGGAAACAAAAAAGTCACAAATGATCCCAAACCACACCACATTAACCATTCTGGGGTTAACTATCCCTTAACCATCAACTCATGTAGCCAAATGTTTAAAACGTGTGTGGTACTCAGTGAAACCATCGAATACACTCGGTACTGTGATTTCTTTCTTTTATTTTTTTTTTTGAGATGGAGTTTTGCTCTTGTTGCCCAGGCTGGAGTGCAATGGTGGGAACTTGGCTCACTGCAACCTCCACCTCCTGGGTTCAAGCGCTTCTCCTGCCTTAGCCTCCCAAGTAGCTGAGATTACAGGTGCCCACAACCATGCCTGGCTAAGTTTTGTATTTTTCCTAGAGAAGGGATTTCACCATGATGGCCAGGCTGGTCTCCAACTCCTGGCCTCAAGTGATCTGTCTGCCTTGGCCACCCAAAATGCTGAGATTACAGGTGTGAGCCACCACACCCGGCATCCAGGCTTCATTTTAACTCACATCCTGTTAGACATAAAAAGAAGTCACAGCGGGGTGCAGTGGCTCATGCCTGTAATCTCAGTGCCACTGCACTCCAGCCTGGGTGACAGAGCGAGACTCTGTCTCAAAAAAAAAAAAAAAGGAAGCCTGAAAAATTTTTCAAAAAACCAAAAAATTTGTATTTCACTAATGACCATGTAGAAAACAAAAATGTTTCTCAAGTCTGAATAATAAAATGCTATTTCACATATCTGATACCACCCTCAGGAAACTCTTATTTTCTATGTCTGTAACATATAGCCAGTGAAAAGCACCTTCTGGTGATCTGTATATTGGCTTATGCCAGGTTTGCATTTTCCCTTTCTTAACATAGTTGCTCTGATTCTTGCAGATGTTCTGTACACTCAGAGTCAAATTTTCGGGCCACTTGTTTACCAATGTAGCCCCTGAATATTCTTGGTATATGCCTGTATTTGACGAGGCTTTGGTAGATACAATTTCATATATCTAGATACACCTTTATTTGGATCCCTAGGTCAAACAGTTTGAGGATAGGAAAAGAATACAAGAGGTGCCAGTGTCATTATCCACAGCCAAGTAGACATTTATGTCAGGTGTGAGTGAGACTTTAGGTGGTAACTCTAGATTATCCAGTGTTCTATATATCTGACACCTAATGAGGCTCTACATAATAATAAATCCACATTTTCGAGGTCAGGTGCCGTGGCTCACGCCTATAATCCTAGCACTTTGAGAGGCCAAGGCAGGCGAGCATCACCTGAGGTCGGGAGTTCGAGACCAGCCTAACCAACATGGTGAAACCCTATCTCTACTAAAAACTACAAAAACTAGCCAGGCATGATGGCGCACACCTGTAATCTCAGCTACTCAGGAGGCTGAGGCAGGGGAATTGCTTGAACCCAGGAGGCGGAGGTTGCAGTGAGCCAAGGTTGAGCCACTCTACTCCAGCCTGGGTGACAGAGTGAGACTCAATCTCAAAAGTAAATAATAAATAAATAAATAAATCCACATTTCATGTGCTCAGCACATTATGGCTTATAAATTACTTCTAGATACTGCATCTCATTTGCAAAAACTTGATTTGGCAAACAAGCAGGTGATGTAGTTAAGAGATGATTAACCTTTGTCTACAGATGAGAAGAAAGTTCCCATCTGGCGATTGGAATTGGTTATCAATAGCGTGTAAGTGGCAAAGCCACATATAGAACCTAGAACCTAAGATTTTTCACTCATCAAGACTCACACCTGAAAGTATATTCAGCTTTATTAATATTTCTGCATGGTTTGCAATTGGTTACATTAATGGTTTTGTCTGTAGTGTTATTTTGCATATTTACATCCTTCATGCCACCCTGGAGGCTCTGTTTTCTCTCTGTAACTTTCTACTTTGCTATGATATTGGGCAGATATTCAAACCTTGCTGATGCCTATATAAAGGCTGAAAACCTACCAAACTCTATTTAGAGCCCCAAGAATGCCGACAGGGTTCCAAACACCTGTGGCTACTTATAAAATACAGCACTCAATAAGCCAAAGACTGTCTTCTAAAGATAGCTAGGTAACTAAAGGTTTCTTCAGTTATCTGCCACATTCTCCTGACAGTTGTCATTTGAGCTGGGTTGGCACTTGGCAAGAACTAAAAAGTCACACTCTAATAAATTAGGCTACCAGAGTCAACGTAGGGAAGCTGAAAGGGGACTGTCTGGAAATCATTAAGATTGCAGAGAGCCTTTGAAAGTCTTTTCTCAATTTCACATAATCATGCCACTGCACCTGTGTCCAATAGCTTTCTATCCCAGCATTTGTTATTGTGTGAGACGCTAGGAAGCAAAGCCAATACCGACAAACTCTCACTCCAGGCCCCAAGAAGTAAACGATACTTGTGTTCTGAGAATAAGTGGGGTGTCTGTCATGGTTTTTAAATGAGGCCCTGGCATCTATTTTAGCCCAGGGCTCTGTTCCTTGGTGACTCTGATTTACATCACAGTTACATTTGCCCTGGAGGAATCTGGTAACTCTCTGATTTATTTTTCCAATGAAATGTAAAATGTCCAGAAAATCAGTCCCCATTTATCAGACTTGTAATTTTCCCACTGATTACACAAGGGAAGTTCAGGGATAAGCAGCTTGATTCAATAGCAACTCTAGTCCTCAATTTCTTTGTTTTAGGAAAAGAGCTGCAACCATCCTGGACAACATGGCAAAACGCCATCGCTACTAAAAATACAAAAATTAGCCAGGTGTGGTGGTGAATGCCTGTAGTCCCAGCTACACTTGTCCCACAAGACTGTCCCCACTCCAGATACCAATTGCAAGTAGTAGGCAGTCACCTATACTTCTAAGTGGCTTTAAATCAAAGTTCCCATCATCTCCTCCACAAGGTCGATTAATTAGTTAGAAAGGCTCACAGAAGTCATGGAAACTCTTACATTTATTGGGTTAAAAAAATTTTTTTTTTGTACTACCAGGGTCTTGCTATGTTGCCCAAACTGGTCTCGAACTCCTGGCCTCAAGCCATCCTTCTGCCTGGGCCTCCCGAAGCACCGGGGTTACGAGTGAGCCAGTGCACCCCACCCATTTACTGTTTTTTTATCCAATGCATTAGAGGGGATACTGATGAATGCCAGATGGAGATGGATAGGGCGAGGTACAGGAAGGGGGACACAGAGCTTCCATGCCCTCTCTTGGCCAGCCATGCTCCCAGCACCTACACATGTTAGCAAACCAGAAGCTCTTCAAATCTCATTGTTCAAGAGTCTTTTTTTTTTTTGGTGAGGGAGGCGCTTTCTGGCAAAAACCAGAAAGTCTGGTAGATAAATTCTAAGAGTTTGATCTCCAGCCCCCTCTGGCCTCCATTTTCCTGGTGGTTGGTGGGTGGGGTTGAAAGTTCCAACCCTTTAATCTTCTAATTTCTTGGTATTTCAAGACCAGCCCCATCCAGACACTAGCTAGGAGTCCCACCCTAAGTCACTTTATTAACATAAACTCAGCTGTGCTAATAAGGGCTTATCATAACAATAGATACTCATCACTTGGGAAATTCTGAGAGTTTAAGCTTTGTGAGGAACCAGGGACTAAATACATTTCACATTATAGCACAGTATCTCAATTGCCCTCCACTGATTTATGGACTATTTTCCTTTTTTTTCTTTTTTGAAACAGAGTCTTGCTCTGTTGCCCAGGCTGGAGGGCAGTGGCATGATCTTGGTTCACTGCAATCTTCAAGCGATTCTCCTGCCTCAGCTTCCCAAATAGCTGGGATTACAAGTGTGTTCCACCATGCCCAGCTAATTTTTAGTAGAGATGGAGTTTCACCATGTTGGCCAGGCTGGTCTCAAACTCCCTACCTTCAAGTGATCCACCTGCATGTATCTCCCAAAGTCCACCACACTAGACCTTATTTTCTTCCTCTACTTAAAAAGTCATCTCCCTAGATCTTTTTGTAGTTCATGAGCATGATGATTGGATGTTCACACTCTTGTGTGAGATGTGCCAACCTTGAACCTTGTTACGACGCTGGCACATTACCCATCTGATCTGAGAAAAAAAGAAAAAGAAAAAGAAAAAAAAAATGAAAAAAAAAAAGTCATCTCCCTAAGGGTAGGAATCATGTTGTCTATTTCTTGATATTTAGTTTAGTACAAGCAAAAGCTTGCCCCACAGACCCTCAATAAATATTTATAGGCTGATCAACTAAACATAAAATATTATCAGTAGGCATCTGTCTTTAAAAAAATCACTCTGGGAAGAAAAGATTTTTTTTAAGGATATATCTAGGTTTCTTTGAAATTTGGGGAAGAAATCTGTGCCCTATATATTTCTTAAAAACCTCAAATTAATCCATAATAAAATGTTAATTGCACTTCACACAAAACACTACCCTTCAACCTTGTTCCAATCCATCCATTAGTAGGAAGGTAGTGTCATGGGCCAGATCTCATGTTTTGTTGCCAGGTGAAAAAAAACAGTTTTGTTGCTACCACATCATATACCTCTGGATTCAAAAGTCAAACAGAAAAATATGCTTTTAGTTTTGTTATCATCACCAGTAAGAGCCACGGTGGGAGGAAGAATAGCCCCATTCTCTTTGCCTGCTTATACAAGGACTATTTACCATGTTGATAGTCCTTTCATCCCTGCCAAGAAAGTCACAATATCCCTTTTATTAATCACTCACCACAGGCACCATGTAATGCACAGGAATACTATTGGCCCTGATGAACAACATGAATGCCCTCAGAAGACACAGGGAAATTATGTGAGGGTCTTGACTACCCTAAGATAAACAGTGAGAGCTAGAGCTCCAAAATCAAAGCTCTGGTGTCCTGTGTAGAACCCTGGGAAATGCTATGAAGGCCTTCCTTCAGTAAAGTCTATAAACATTTTTCACCAGCCATCACTTTAGGCTTATGGTCCAGCAATAGGGAAAATCAAACTCAATCCAACAATCCATATTTATTGGGTGCCTAGCAATGCTAGACACTGTCTAGACAAGGGGTGTACAGCAGTGAAACTGACAGACTGGCCTCTCTCACAGCGCTTTGAGTCTGAAGAGTGGCCTGTTGAGGTAGGGTGCAGTGGCTCACGCCTGTAATCCCAGCACTTTGGGAGGCCAAGGTGGGTGGATCACAAGGTCAGGAGTTCAAGACCAGCCTGGCCAGCATGGTGAAACTCTGTCTCTACTAAAAATACAAAAAGTAGTCGGAGGTGGTGGAGGGTGCCTGTAATACAAGCTACTCAGGAGGCTGAGGCAGGAGAATCACTTAAACCCAGGAGGTGGAAGTTGCAATGAGCCGAGATTGCACCACTGCACTCCAGCCTGGGCGACAGAGCAAGACTCTGTCTCAAAAAAAAGAGTAGCCTATAAAGGAGGGACCTAAGACCAATCATTGGTGCACAGCTAGAAAACATCAGAGTATCTATACTTATTCTTAAAAGGATTTTTAAGTTTTTCTTTCTTTTGAGACAGGGTCTGGAGTGTAGTGGCACAATCTTGGCTCACTGCAACCTCCACCCGTTGGGCTAAAGTGAACCTCCCACTTCAACCTCCCAGGTAGCTGGGACCACAGGCATACACCACCACACCCAACTATTTTTGTGTGTGTGTGTGTGTTTTTAGTACAGATGGGGTTTCATCATGTTGCTCAGGTTGGTCTTGAACTCCTGAGCTCAATCTGCCTGCCTTGGCCTCCCAAAGGGCTGGGATTACAGGTGTGAGCCACTGTGCCCAGCAAAAATTTTTCTTTTTTGTGTATATTTATGATACACAAAATGCATTAGTATGGTAGTACATGTTTGTATCTGTTACATTAGGCCAGGTGCAGTAGCTCATGCCTATAATCCCAGCACTTTGGGAGGCTGAGGCAGGAGAATTGCTTGAGCCCAAGAGTTCAAGACCAGCTTAGGCAATATAGCCAGACCCTGTCTCTATAAAAATAAATAAATACAATTTTAAAAATTGGCCAGGTACACTGGCTTACATCTTTAATCCCAGCACTTTAGGAGGCCCAGGTGGGTGGATCCCTTGAGGTCAGGAGTTCGAGACCAGCCTGGCCAACATGGTGAAACTCCATCTCCATTAAAAATACAAAAATTGGCCAGGGGTGGTGGCTCACGCCTGTAATCCAAGCACTTTGGAGGCCAAGGTGGGCAGATCACCTGAAGTTGGGAGTTCAAGACCACCCTGACCAACATGGTGAAACCCCATCTTTATAAAAAAAATAAAATAAATAAAAATACAAAAATACAAAAATTAGGCCTGGCACAGTGGCTCATGCCTGTAATCCCAGCACTTTGGGAGGTCGAGGCAGGCGGATCACAAGGGCAGGAGATCGAGACCATCCTGGCCGACATGGTGAAACCCTGTCTCTATTTAAAAAAAAAAAAAATACAAAACTAGCTGTGCATGGTGACAAATGCCTGTGGTCCCAGCTACTCAGGAGGTTGAGACAGGAGAATCGCTTGAACCTAGGAGGCAGAGGTTGCAGTGAGCCGAGATTATACCACTGCACTTCATCCTGGGCAACAAAGCAAGACTGTCTCAAAAAAAAAAAAAAAAATGCCCATACTGGGGGAAAATCTATGCTTAAAGTATTTTTACAGATAGGAACGGGCAAGGAGAAACATTGAAAACCACTGGACGACAGACAGGACTATTCGAACTTTCCTAAACATGCCAGGCTATTTCACATCTTCAAGTCTTTCTGCCTCCTCCTGTCTCTGCTCAGTGTTCCTCCCCTCCTGCACTGCACTCCTGGTAAACACACCTCCAAACTTCAAAGCCGGCTCAGCTGTCACCTGCTGGAGGAAGTCGTGGCCATCTCACTCTCCCAGGCAGTCTGTCACTTCCATCCAGAGCTTCCACTGCACCTTGCACCATCCCTCTATTGCAGAAATTCTCACACCGGGTTGTAATTGTCCACATTTCTATCTCTGGCTGTAGCTGTCTGGAATCTCATGCTGTGAGCTTCTTGGGGACAAGATTCCAATGGTTTTCATACTGCCATCAAGGGCTAGCACAGGGCCTGGCACATAAGAGACTCTCACATAAGTAAAAAGTGTATTCACTGGCTGGGCATGGTGGCTCACACCTGTAATCTCAGCACTTTGGGAGGCCAAGGCAGGAGGATTGCTTGAGGACAAAAGTTCAAAACCAGCCTGGGTAACAGTGAGACTCTCTCTTTACAAAAAAAGAAAAAAAAATACAAAAATTAGCCAGGCATCGTGGCATGTGCCTGTACTCCTAGCTACTTGGGTGGCTGAGGTGAGAGGATCACTTGAACCTAGGAGTTTCAGGCTAGAGTGAGCTACAATCACTCCACTGCACTCCAATCTGGGCAACGTGAGCTACAATCACTCCACTGCACTCCAATCTGGGCAACAGAGCAAGACTCTGCTCTGTTAAGAATAAAAATAAAGGCCAAGCATGGTGTCTCGTGCCTGTAATCCCAGCGCTTTGAGAAGCCAAGGCAGGTGGATCACCTGAGGTCAGGAGTTCAAGATCAGCCTGGCCAACATGGGAAAACTCTGTCTCTACTGAAAATACAAAAATTAGCCAGGCATGGTGGCCGGTGCCTATAATCCCAGCTATTCATGAGGCTGAGGCAGGAGAACTGATTGAATCCAGGAGGCGGAGGTTGCAGTGAGCCGAGTTTACCCCATTGTACTCCAGCCTGAGCGCCAGAGCAAGACTCCGTCTCAAAAAACAAACAAACAAACAAAAAATCTAGTTTTTTTTTTTTAACCTCACCCAGCAAATGAATATTACTTGAACTCCTACTTCACTGTCCATTGGGCACTGTGCCAGGCACTGGGCATAGAGTAGTCAACAGACACACGTAGGCCCTGCCCTCACGGAGCATACAATTTTAGTTAATTTCACCTGCCTTGTCTCCAAATGTACAGGTCCTTTCATGTCTAAAAACCCTGAAATTTGATGATTTACTCTAAACTCCAAAATGGCATGACCCTCAACATATCCTCTCCAATTTTGCATATTTAAAAAAAATTCCCTGTGAACACATAAAAACTATACAACTTAATTTTAGCTGAAAATAATTCCTCACCCAACTTAAGAAATCTGCATGTTAAGATTTGAAATGTATTTCTTTACTTTAGCTCTTAGCATCACTATAAACTACTTCAGTTGTCCTCTTTGGAGCATAAGCATTAGAAAGCTGTATGGGAACTGGAGTCAAAAAAATCCTAAATCTGCCAAGCATGGTGGCTCACTGGCCTGTAATCCCAGCACTTGGGAGGCCCCGGAGTTTGAGACCAGCTTGGCCAACATAGTGAAACCCCACCTCTACTAAAAATACAAAATTAGCTAGGTGTGGTGGCGCATGCTTGTAGTCCCAGCTACTCAGGAGGTTGAGACAGTAGAATTGCTTGAACTAGGGAGGCGGAGGCTGCAGTTAGCCGAGATCGTGCTACTACACTCCGGCCTAGGTAAGAAAAAGTGAAACTCCATCTCCAAAAAAAAAAAAAAAAATCCTAAATCCTAAATCTGAGCACTGTCTCCAACACTTAGTCATGTGTGCCCATGGCCAAGTCACTTAGTTTCTCTCTGAGCTCCATTTATTTTGCCACTTAGCAAATTTTTATTCCATATCTACTATGTACCCATCTTTGTGCCAAATCCTGGGGACACACATTGAGCAAGGAGTATTACAAAACTTCATATAAAGCTTTTCATCTCTAAAGTGGGAGTCCATATAATGACTCAGGTTCATCTGGGCTCATAAGACTAAGGGTCAGTAGAATGCTAGGGATCAATAGAATGATGTATATAAAATCTCTTTCTAAAATATAAAATGCTGTGTAAATGTTAGTGGATGTTCATAATACGTATCACAGACACTTAGCACAAAACTAAAATCAGGCCGGGCGTGGTGGCTCACACCTGTAATCCCAGCACTTTGCAAGGCCAAGGTGGGTGGATCATGAGGTCGGGAGTTCAAGATCAGACTGGCCCATATGGCGAAACCCCATCTCTACTAAAAATACAAAAAATTAGCTGGGCGTGGTGGTGCACGTCTGTAATCCCAGCTGCTCGGGAGGCTGAGGCAGGAGAATTGCTTGAACATGGAAGGCGGAGGTTGCAGTGAGCTGACATTGTGCCACTGCACTTCAGCCTGGGCCACAGAGCAAGACTTTGTCTCAGAAAGAAAACCAAAAATCTAAAATCAAGAAAAGGAAAACAGAAAATAAGTTTTAAAAGAATAAAAAAGAAATAAATTAAATAAAAGGAAAACTGTTATAGAAATAGTGGAATTTCCTTATATTTTCATCTCACCCAGCAAGTGTTCTTTGTGATTCTACAGACCAATGGCTAACAGTATGACCCGCGTCCATGGCTTCAGAAAGCATTCGAGCCATCAACTAATCACTGCTGTGAATCCATGAGAATGAAATTATCATATATTTCTAACAGCAACAGAGAGAACTAAAATATTAATATGTTTATGTATCTTCTCACCTGCCATTACATAATCAGCTGATTCTGAAGTGGGAGTTTGTGTTTGTACCTAAATATTTAGCAGTGTCAATAGCACACTGAAGCGACAGACTAAAACATCAAAAGACCAATAGAAAGTTAATTGGCTCATGAGAGAATTGCATAAATATCCTTGTCCATGCATAGATCTGAAACTGCAAACAACCAGATGAAATTAATTAAGTACAAACACGCTGCTTCTTATTCCCAATGTGAATTCCAAAGCACTGAGAGGGTCAATTCTTAAAATCTCTGAGTCTTCCTACTTTCAAAAGAGGAAAGGGGAGAGTGAAATTTCAATGCTTCGAAACTAAAAGCAATTTCACTTTCCACTAGGGATCAATCAACATGCATTTCACATTTATGTATATTCTACTCTACCCCTAGAAGAGTGAAGATGCTTCGAGAGTTGCAAAAATAGAATAACATTCAGCCATTTATCCAACAAATGTAGTTAGAAGTCAAACATTTTTGGGTATTAGAGTTCATACAACTGTGAGGACTAAGATGATTATTCTATACCAAGCAGAATTAGCCTTTGCTTATGCCTTGTAGCAGGCAATAATTTTATACAAATAGCCCTGTCTTTGTGCTTTAGGGGAAAAAAAAAAGGTGCAAAGTCTAGGTGAAATTCACACCTCTAATCCTAGCACTTTGGGAGGCTGAGGTGGGAGGATCACTTGAGCCCAGGAGTTCCAGATCAACCTGGGCAACATAGTGAGACCTTGTCATTGAAAAAAAATTTAAAAATGGGCCAGGGGCTGGGAGCAGTGGTTCACGCCTATAATCCCAGCAATTTGGGAGGCCAACGTGAGTGGATCACCTGAGATCAAGAGTTCAAGACCAACCTGACCAACAAGGAGAAACACTGTCTCTACTAAAAATACAAAATTAGCCAGGCGTGGTGGTGCATGCCTGTAATCCCAGCTACTCGGGAGGCTGAGGCAGGAGAATGGCTTGAACCTGGGAGGTGAAGGTTGCGGTAAGCCAAGATCGCACCATTGCACTCCAGCCTGGGCAATAAGAGCGAAACTCTGTCTTAAAAAAAAGAGCCAGGTGTGGTGGCACATGCCTGTAGTCCTAGCTACACAGGAGCCTTAGGTGGTAGGATCACTTGAGCCCAGGGGGTCAAGGTTGCAGTGAGCTATGATCATGCCACTGCACTCCAGCCTAGGCAACAGTATGAGATCCTGTCTCAAAAAAAAGAGGGGGAGGGGTGTAATAGACATCTATAATTTTTGTCACACAGAGTTTGTATTTACCTAATTCTTGGTACTAATTTATGTGTTAATTATGGTTTTTTGACTACAAGAAACAGGAACCAATTCTGGCTAATTTAAGCAAAGAGGGATTTTACTGAAAGGATACAGAGGATCTTACAAAGTCAAGGGAAGGCTACAAAACCAAGCTCAGAAAAACGTGACTGTATAACTGTTACTATGCTCAGGAGTCTCATTAGGGAAGCACAGGAACTGCTAGAAGGGTTTAAAATTAAATGAGTAAGAGATTTCCAGAGACATTTAAGAACTTCTAGATGATGAAGACTGCATGATCTCGAAATAGGTTTGCAAGTTTCTCTGAGCTATGTAGTGATTCACGGAGCACACATTATGGTTGCCTCGTAACAGATCGTGATTTTTAAAAAAATGTTTTACAAAACAAAAACCATTCCAATTGCCAATGCCAGAAAACTCATCTCAGAAAGCAGATACTTTATTTAACTGAAATTTTTGACTACCAGTGTAAATACACATAGATGCTTGCACAGTAATTTAAGGCATTAACCTGTATGAGTCTATATTTAGCATCTGAATGAATGTATGCATGCTCTTTGAGTCCAACTGATAAACAACATTTCCTGCTTAAAGATATGAAAATGAATGAAAAGAGTAGGTAATTCCTTCTTCAGGCTTCACTCAGCTCCTAGATAAAATCTTGAGACAACAAGAATTAAAAGACATGGAAAGAGACTCCAGTGTTAGTAAAGTGCAATCCAGCTAAATAATAACAGGTTTCTAAAGTAATTTCTTGTCTAATAACATGAGGAAGTCTGATACCATCAACAAAAACAAGCAGCTGATAAATATAGGACAAAATGAAGAAATCATTCTATTACAGGATAGGGAAAAACTGAAGAATAGTATGACTTTATACTCACAATACTACTTTTAAATTTATAGTGGCTGACAGAGGGTTCACCAAAAGAGATGGGAGAAAATTAAGTCAACATTTCACATTTGGCTAAAATAACAATACACGTGGTCTCATATGAATTTTGCCAAAAGGAATATGGGCTTTTGGCACAGACTGCACAGACAGAGCCCATTAGTCCTTAGTGGCATAAACATTATTAATGACATTTTCTGTATCAATGAAATAAGTGTTGGCCGGGTGTGCTGGCTCGCGCCTATAACCCCAGCACTTTGGGAGGCCGAGGAGGGTGGATCACCTGAGGTCAGGAGTTCAAGACCAGCCTGGGCAACATGGTGAGATCCTGTCTCTTCTAAAAATACAAAAAAAAAAAAAATTAGCCAGGTGTGGTGGCTTGTGCCTTGATCCCAGCTACTTAGGAGGCTGAGACAGGAGAATTGCTTGAACCTGGGAGGCAGAGGTTGTAGTGAGCTGAGATCACACCACTGCACTCCAGCCTGGGCAACAGAGCAAGACTCAAAAAACAAAAACAAAAAAATAAAGAAATAAGTGTTAGGCATTTATGCTGAGGGGAAAAACATTAGAAAACAAATGGTTTAGGGTTCTATACGGCTATTTGTTTTCTATCCTCATTTCATATTGAAAGAAAAGTACTTCCTGAATGTTAACTGAGTCATGTTGACCTATTTACTACTATTAATAGCAGAAGCAACTAACAATGAGTGTTTCCCACATGATAGGCCTCATTCTAAGAACTTACAAATGCATGTACCTGAAGCACCTCTTTTATTCTTCTTATTCTATAGACCAGGAAACAGGCCAGGCATGGCAGCTCGCACCCGTAATCCCAGCACTTTGGGATGCCAAGGAAGGCGGATCAAACAGGTCCTATTTTCCACCAAATCTCAAGGTCTTGTGTGAAAAAATTCAGTTTTAGTCATAAAATTATTGCCTTATCCATTTCTACAAAGAAAGTGTGAGGGTCTTGAATTAATTGTCCAGGGCTTACGGAAATTGAGAAATATCTTGAAAAGCTCTTAAACCACAATATACCAAATAATTTTTGGAATATGTTTTAATGTTCCTTGCGTAAGATTCTGTTGGATAATCTAACCCTTATGTATAAAACACATCCATGCTGCGGATATGCATTTTCCTAGAGTTTCATGTCATAGAAAGCAGCCATAAGTTTCCTTCAAGAACCTGAAATATAGCCAGCTATACTCATATTCTAGAACTTCAAATATTTTTAATCAATAATCCATAGTGATATCTTCTTATATGTGTACACATACACATACGCGATCAGTATGTTGTCTAGTAATTAGGCATACATAATAGTATTAATAATTATTAAAACAACCAACCCAAGTTTTTGTAGCTTTTATTAATAAATATTTCATTTGTGATGTATTAATGTTGTTATTAATCATTTTCTTTTTTTTTTTTTTTTTTTTTTTTTTTAAGACGGGGTTTCACCATGTTGGTCAGGCTGGTCTTGAACTCCCGACCTCAGGTGATCCGCCCGCCTTGGCCTCCAAAGTGCTTGGATTACAGGCATGAGCCACCACGCCCAGCCTAATCATTTTCATATATGTAGTTGACACAATTAGTATTATCTATGTAAGTTTAATTTTGCCCAACATAGACACAAATATTCAAAGATAAGTCAAAGCCAGGCATGGTGGCTCACACCTGTAATCCCAACACTTTGGGAGGCCAAGCAGGGGTGGATCCCTTGAGGTCAGGAGTTCGAGACCACCCTGGCCGACATGATGAAACCTCGTCTCTACTAAAAATACAAAAATTAGCCAGACATAGTAGCATGTGCCTGTAATCCCAGCTACTTGCAAGGCAGAGGTGGAAGAATCGCTTGAAATCAGGAGGCAGAGGTTGCCGTGAGCCGAGATGGCGCCACGGTACTCCAGCCTAGGCGACAGAGCAAGACTCCATCTCAAACAAACAAACAAACAAAAACAAAGAAACAAAGATAAGTGAAAGTTCCAAGGTCCAGGCTCCATGTGCACAATAGCTGGGGCCTCTCTGCCTCTGATCACCACGCTCCAACAGCTTAGAGCTGTTGACCTTTGTAGAGAAACTGTGGAGCTGCAATCCCAGCTCCCATCTGTTCACCTTGGCACCCTGGGCAAGTTTCTTAATCTCACTAAGCCTTTGCATTCTCAACTCTAAAATGGGGCTAATGATACTTACTCAAAGTTTAAATGATACACTGCAAGTAAACTGCATGCCTCTACCAGGCACATAGTATGGTTCAATAAACACTGGTTTCTATTTTTATTATTGTTGTTCCTCTTTGTTGAGAAAGTTGAAAGAAAATCAACATAACACAAAATCAATAAATATTGCAAAAAATAGCATCATAACAAAATTTACAACCTACTCCCAAGGAATAAATTCGCCGGGTATCTTGGCAGACATGAAATAGAGTGTTAAAAAGTGTTAAACAAGTAAAAAGAGTCAAAGGTTAAAAAAAAAACCTAGTTTAACCTTTGATCTAAACATCCTTATCTAATAAGATAAGGTAAAGTTTAAAGTCCTCATTTGAAAGCATTAGCGCAAGTCAAAATGCACTGTACCATGGAAATCATCGTATGCCTCCTCTTGGATTTTAAGCAGGGAACCTCTGGATATATAAATGAATAGGACACCGTACCTCAGCTTGGAAAGTGCACAGACCTGCCAGCTGTGGAGGGACCCAGGGAATTTGTGGATGTGACCTCAGAGGCTCAGCTTGATCTGCCGGGCAGTGAGTGGGCTGGGACTAGTAGCCTGGCCTTTCCACAGCAGGAGAGGCTGCAGCTTCAACCAAGCCCCCAAGACTTCCAGGCACAGAGCACCTACTCTCTCCCAGCTCAGTCTCTTCTTTGTCTGAGTTCAAAATATCTGTCCTCCAGAAATAAAGCCATTCAGCCGTCCTCATGCTTACACTATAGGAAGGTCGCGTAGCAGAGGGATCCGGTATCCCCTGAGGAACAGAAACATACAGCTTGGCCAGACTGCTAGGTGTACGTCCCAACTCACTGTAGGATAATAAGAGGACAGAGGACCATACATTCCTTCCTGCTGACCCTTTGCATTTATGGGTGCCCAGTTAAGCTGTTCCTTAATCTGCACCATAAAATGCTGTGGTATTCACTGTTATCTACCACACCACACAAAGGGGACAAAAATGCACAAGACCCTTTGATGGAAGTCTATACAAGTTACTAAAAGGCTCAATGCAGGAGGGGGACCCCTTCATTTAAGTCACTAGAATAGAGTTCAGCAATTACTGTATTTCTCTTCCGGGTTTCAACTTCGGCTTACATTTTCCATTCCTAGAAGTCTGAAGGAGAGGGGGAGACAGGCCTGCAGTCACCTTGACCCTCATCCAGGAAAATTATCAAATGGGACACAGGGGCTCTTCAAGTAGAAATGAGCTGCCCTGTGAGAAAAACATACCTTACTTTCACAACTTTCTACCATCGAAAGCATTTCAGGTCATACAGATAAGATTCTCAAAGTCACATGGCCTCATGTGGTACAAATGTCTGCCTTCTAATGTATGCAAATTTTAGGTGACAAACTGCATTTTTCAGATGTAACCTTTGAACAAGATTCTGAAAAGAACCCAGGGTAGTTATAAATAAACATTGTCTTTGTTATATACTATACTGAACTTTCCATGAAAGTCCAATTCCCAGGACTCTCCAGGCATATTAACTAACTGTTGCTATGTTCTATTAATAATAGTGAATTCAATTACAAACTTTTAAGAACTATTAGAGGCTGGGTACAGTGGCTTACACACAAGGCATAATCCCAGCACTCTGGGAGGTCAAGGTGGGAGGATCACTTGAGCCCAGAAGTTTGAGACCAGCCTGGACACCTAGTGAGACCCTGTCCCTACAAAAAAATTTTTTTTTTAGTTAGCTGGGTGTGCTGGTGTGCACCTATAGTCCCAGCTACTCAAGGGGGAGCTAAGACAGAAGGATCACTTGAGTCCAGGAGGTCAAGACTGCAGTGAGCCATCGTCACACCACTGCATTTCAGCCTGGCAACAAACGAAGAGCTTGTATCAAAAAAGAAAACAACTGTTAGGATGAATGTCATAATAAAATTTCCTTTTATATAAACTGTTAATAAAGACTGCAGGCTGAGAGCAGAGGCTCATGCGTGTAATCCCAGCACTTTGGGAGGCTGAGGCATGTGGATCACCTGAGGTCAGGAGTTCAAGACCAGCCTGGCCAACATGGTGAAACCCCATCTCTACTAAAAATACAAAAATTAGCTGGGTGTGGTGGCGGGCACCTATAATCCCAGGTACCCAGGAGGCTGAGGCAGGAGATTTGCTGGAACTGGGAGGCAGAGGCTGCAGTGAGCCGAGATTGTAAGACTCCATCTTAAAAAAAAAAAAAAAAAAAAAAAAAAAAGCAATGATTTCCCCAAAAGTATATAGTCATAATTAGTATGACTACAATGGTGATGGTGACCTTCCCCTCAACACCTGTCTATTTAGAAGCTTATAAAGAAGGGATAGAGTTCTGGCCACTGTAGGCTTTCTCTGGCAGAGACTGGAGAAATCACTGGAAGAACACTGGTAGGGTAGGGGAGTTACAGGTAGCAGAGAGGTGTTCTGAATCTCAAGAACCTATGGAGAGGAGAACCTTTTTTTTGAGTCAGTGTCTCTCTGTCACCCAGGCTAGAATGCACTCAGATCTCAGCACACTGCAACCCCTACGTACTGGATTCAAGCAATTCTCCTGCTTTAGCCTCTCGAGTAGCTGGGGTTACAGGCACCTACCACCACATCCACTAATTTTTGTATCTTTGGTAGAGACAGGGTTTCCCCACGTTGGCCAAGTTGGTCTCAAGCTCCTGACCTCAAGTGATCCGCCCACCTCGGTCTTCCAAGGAACTGGGATTATAGGTGCAAGCCACCACACGTGGCCTAGGCAAGACCTTTATGGGATTCATCCACCAGTTCCATGCACTCTCAGTAAGTCTGGCTTCAACCAGGAAATCATAGACTACAGACAGATAGGAACAACATGGGAACCAAAAATATCCAGATAATCCCCAAATTCTCACACATTTCAAACTCCTCCCTAAAGAAAAATTTTCCAGAATGGCTGACAAGTAGCCAAACCAAATTCCTCTCCTTCTCTGTGTTTCCCTTTAGGGAAAGAAATGATCTAGCAGCCAAATAACCACCCAAAGCAGAGGAAGACAATTGAAGAGATTCCCTGTGGTTAATTGAGCACGTAAATAATGAAATAACTTTTTGTCCCGTGATAAACAAAATGGCTCAATAAACCCTGGTGCATTGGGATAGCGGTTTCTAAAGGATTCCCGGCCCTAACCACTATACCTTCACTTGACAGATGTAATTATAAATTATAATAAAGTCCTTAGTAATCAGACTCTGCTCTTCTTGGCTTAAAGCTCTCATTAGCACAGACTCAGCAAATGGTGAACATGTAGACAAATGTGTTGGCTCCAAGCCCAGCTTCTCGTATTTCATGGATGCTTCTCAATGGGTTTAACTGGAGCTTCCCTCTTTTGTAGTCAACACAGGCATAAGAAAATCATGCTTTTCATACCACAGTTCCTTGTCAGTCCTTGAGTACAAAAGGTTTGCTGCATGTGGACACGTGCTACCCATTTCATACAATAAAAGGCTAAATTCATACGCATTATCTGAGCACAAAACCACTTTTATTTAGATTCATTCCTATTATTTACGTTTATAATAAGATGCAGTACAAAATTAGTGTCAAAGTTACTGTTGTAATGTCAATGCAATGATATACTGAGGTATAAGCTTAAATCTTATTAATAGTGGAGAAAAAAATTGCCACCTTGATAATCAAAGGCAGCTCCAGGTCTGGTGTAGTAGCTCATGCCTGTAATCCCAGCACTTTGGGAGACCAAGGTGGGCAGATCACATGAGGTCAGGAGTTTGAGACTAGCCTGGCCAACATGGCAAAACCCCGTCTCCACTAAAAATACAAAAATGAGCCAGGTGTGGTGGCACACACCTGTAGTCCCAGCTACTTGGGAGGCTGAAGTGGGAGAATCTCTTGCACCCAGGAGGCGGGGGTTGCAGTGAGTCGAGACTGCACCCTGCACTCCAGCCTGGGTGACACAGCTGGACTCCGTATAAAATAAAAATAAACATAAATATAAAAATAAAAAAGGTAGCTTCGATTTGCAGTTTGTAGAAAACGGAGTTTGGGGGAATGATAAAATATGTTGAAACACATGACCTGAAAGATCTTTTCTCAGTTGAGTTATGCAAGTAAAGAACATTTTGCAGTTTTCTCAGAAGTCTGTGTCTTAATTATTCCTTATGTAGCTTTGCTTCTACAAAGAGATGACTTTTATACAGCTTTGGCTGGGACTCTCTCTGGGTGGAGGTGTTTCTTGGAAAGACATCAAAACTCAAGTAATACAAAAATCATTCCATGAAATTTGAACGTAAGCCAATTGCCACTTCAGTCATATGTTGAGAGCTCTATTTTACTTTATTACTAGGCAAATCTTTGCGGGGCAGCAGGTCGGGGGCATATCTTCCAAGTAAGGGAATGGTTTGGGGTGCAGGACTAAGCATGATGAACAGGCCATCCTCATGGTGAGGAGGTTTACAGGAACAATTACCTTGTAAGTAGTGAGGAACAAAATGTATGCTAATGTTTCCTAATTTTCCCCAGCCTGTATCTTTTTCTATGGAACATTTTCTTCAACCAGTGAAGGACACTGCTGTGCCTTAATAGCTAGTGAGTCTGTGAGTTAAGATGATTTAAAACGATCAGAGCTCAAGACTTTTGTTGACGGTGAATGGCAGACAGCCCTGCCCTGTCTTCAGTCTTGATTGCTGTGGGGGCCATTGCATGACTATAAAAGAAGTCCTCATGAAGACATCGTGAATGCTCAGAGTGGAATCATGGAAATTTAAGAGAAATGGACCTGAAATTTTGATCAAACCTCACCTGAAGGGTGCGTGTGTGTGTGAGTGTATGTGTGTGTGTTGTTTTGAGACAGAGTCTCATTCTTGTTGCCCAGGCTGGAGTGCAATGGTGCAATCTCAGCTCACTGTAACCTCAGCCTCCTGGGTTCAAGCTAATCTCCTGCCTCAGCCTCCTGAGTAGCTGAGATTACAGGCATGTGCCACCACGCCTGGCTAATTTTGTATTTTTAGTAGAGATGGGGTTTCTCCATGTTGGTCAGGTTGGTCTTGAACTCCCGACCTCAGGTGATCTGCCCGTCTCGTCCTCCCAAAGTGCTGGGATTACAGGTATGAGCCACCGCACCCGGCCTCTCACCTGAAATTTAACGTTACATAAGCTTAAGAAATCCCCCTTATTGTTTAAACCGCGGTGTATATTGCCCTTTTGAATTAGTACCTAAATGCATATGACTTTTTCCCCTTCCCATGCTGCTTAGACAGTGAGCTGCAGGCAAGGAGAATAAGCCTTAATTCTTGATATTTTACAGGGCTACTTCCACAGCTGTATTTATGTATTCTGAGCGGCCTGGATTCAAAACCAATAAACCAAGCTCCCATACTTACCATGTATGTGATGGTGGCAGGTTGCTCATGCCTTGGTTTCTTCCATTTTAAAATGGAGGTAATAAAATTATTGTAAGAATTCAAGGAAATAATATGCATATAAAAACATACAACAGGACATGACACTTTGCTATCCCTGTGATTTAACAAATGACTGAATTGTTACATTTTTTCAAAACTCACATATAGGCCAGGTGCAATGGCTCATGACTATAATCCCAGCACTTTGGTAGGCCAAGGTAGGTGGATTACCTGAGGTCAGGAGGTCAAGCCCAGCCTGGCCAACATGGTGAAACCCCATCTCTACTAAAAATACGAAAAATAGCTGGGTGTGGTAGCAGGCACGTGTAATCCCAGCTACTCAGGAGGCTGAGACAGGAGAATTGCTTGAACCTGGGAGGTGGAGGTTGTAGTGAGCCAATATCACATCATGGCACTCCAGCCAGGGTGACAGAGTGAGACACTGCCTAAAAAAAAAAAAAAAAAAAAAAAAAAATCACACATAAAAATAGAACTATAGAGAAATGGTTATGTGTCTGTTTCTTGAATCAAAAGCATTAAAAAATATCTGGATAGAGGTTTGGGTTGCATAGAAGTGCAATTGCCTTAGTCAATACTCATGAAATGGTATGTTTTATTTTATAGACATTTTATCTCTGAAAAAAAAAAAAAGAACCAAAAGCAAATAGTGAATACTAGTTAGTACACTGATGGCTGAAGGTTTTAGGAAAAGTGTATTATTTGTCTACAACTTACTCTGAAATACTTTCCAAAAAAGATGAATTAATTAATGGATGGATAAAGGGAGAGCTAGATGGGTAGTTATGTCATAAAGCAATACAGTAAAATGTTAATTGTGGAATGGACATGAGTGTTCATTGTAAAATTCCTTAAACTTTTCTATACATTTGACATTTTTTATCATACAATGTTAGAGGAAAAAGTTCTAGTTCACTCTTAATTGCTTATACATGGATGTCCTTAAATATTCTGTGATGACTTCTGGATCTTCAAGTTTGGCAAGAGAAAAAATGTTCCTTATCATGGCGTCAAGGCCTGCTAATCCTATCTCATGATAACTGAGGCTATGCTCACTGTATAAAAACAGAATTTGTTTCTACTGTTGGAATTTATCGATGACTCGTTTGTAGAATGTGATCGGCAATGTGAAGGAAAATGAATTAGTCATACATTAGGTCATTCCCTCAAAAATCACTTTCCTAAACAGCTTTATTATTGTCATTTCCTCAGAACAAAATAGGAAGAGCTTTGGTAAAGGCTTATTCTATCAACCACACTATAACTTAAGATGATTAAGGGGTACTTCACACTTCAATGTAAAACACAGTCATATACCAGTACAGGGAATATACCCTGCTTTTGGGAGTGAATAAATTCTGTGTACGTCATTTTCATTTATAGGAAAGTTAAAGAGGGCCAGGCACGGTGGCTCATGCCTGTAGCCTCAGAGCTTTGGAAGGCCGAGGTGGGCAGATCACGAGGTCTAGAGATCGAGACCATCTGGCCAACCCCATCTCTACCAAAAATACAAAAATAAGCTGGGCATGGTGGTCCATCTCCGTAGTCCCAGCTACTTGGGAGTATCCCTTGAACCTGGGAGGCAGAGGTTGCAGTCAGCTAAGATCGCGCCACTACACTCCAGAATGGGCGACAGTGAGACTCCATCTCAAAAAGAAAAGAAAAGTTAAAGAGTAAAAAACAAGTAGTGCTTTACAAAAATTCAGTGAAAAGAGGGTCCAAGTTTATTCTATTTTCCTTTCTTCCTGGTAAAGGAGAAAGAAACTAAGAAGCAAAACAATAGTCCTTTAAGTCAAGAAATTCAGCCAGGAACGGTAGCTCACATCTGTAATCCGAGGCGGGTGGATTGCCTGAGCTCAGAAGTTCAAGACCAGCCTGGACAACATGGTGAAACACTGTCTCTACTAAAATACAAAAAATTAGCTGGGCACGGTGGTGAGTGCTTGTAGGCCTAGCCACTCAGGAGACTGAAGCATGAGAATTGCTTGAACCCTGGAGGCAGAGGTTGCAGTGAGCTGAGATCACGCCACCACACTCCAGCCTTGGTGACAGAGAGAGACTGTCTCCAAAAAAGAAAAACACAAAAAGATATTTCCTCTTTACTACACTTATTATATGTGTTTAGAAATAGGGCACAAACCTTATCTGTATAAGGAACTTGTATTTCAAGTAGCAAACTAACTCAAGATCCTCAATAGAAACATGTGTTCAATCTTTTAACATGAAAAAAAAAAAAAAAGCCAATCCTTTAAAAGTAATTTTTTTCTTTGCAAATTTGTCTCTTCACATATTGGTTGTTCTTAAACCAGCACATATTCTTTATACCTACACTGTCCCCCTTCTACACTATCTTCTTTGCTTTCACACAACACTCACCACTCACACCATATTCTTCCAGAATTTCAATATTTGTTAGATGTTGGCCAAACTTCATACATAATAAAATGCTACTGGCCAGGTGCAGTGGCTCATGCCTGTAATCTCAGCACTTTGGGAGGCCGAGGCAGGCAGATCATTTGAGATCAGAAGGTTGTGACCAGCCTGGCCAACATAGTGAAACCCCTTCTCTACTAAAAATACAAAAATTAGCGAGGTGTAGTCTCAGCTCCTGGGAAGGCTGAGGCAGGAGAACCACTTGGAGCCGGGAAGCAGAGGGTGCAGTGGGCCAAGATCATGCCACTGCATTCCAGCTTGGGCAACGGTGAAACTCTATCTCACTCTAACCTAACTCTAATGAAACTAGGGATGCAATGAGAGAATGGCCGTGAGAATGTTCATTTGTTTCTTACAACTTAAGTCAAGGTTAGAGTAGCTACTAAGCGTACAGTGCTAGGACTAGTCCTTCTGAATCCTGCCTGTTCTGCACAGAAAGAACAGGGTTCAGTCCTCTGTAGCTGTAATAGTTTTACCACCCAAAGGACAGCCTCATGGAGCTGGATAATCTAAACAAGGCCAAGACTTAGATACATACTGGGCCAAGGCTTGCTCAATAAAGAGAGCTTCTGGGTAAATATCATGGTAAATATCGGAACCCAAGATCTACAGGTAGGAGTGTTGCAGGGAGATAGGAGGGCATAAGGATGGAAACAAATACACACAAACAAACAGATCTATACGTAGCAGTCTGAGGGTCAGACCTGGGCCTTGAGCCTTCCTCAGCTGCTACCTACCTCCTCCTCTGCAGCTGCCGCAGCCTCCCCAAGCTAGAGGCCATGACATGTGTTCCCTTTTTGCCACGCCCTAGCAACAGCTGTTATCTGGAAGCTGGAAATACTGAAGGATATCTTGTCTCATACTGCAGGGTGTTTTTTCTCTCCTCATCTTCCCATCTAACCTTAACACTATTTTTAAAGCTACCCAAAAAGTGATTCTCTGCAGCCAGCCCTGATCAAAATAGCTCAAGTTGATCCTGAAGGTACCACCTTGCAAGCATGCTGTCTGTCACACTAAATCCTCTCCCCAACTCCATCTTTGCTATGTCCCCCATGTATCTAATGATTCATAAAAACAATCACTGACAGGCCAGGTGCGGTGGCTCACGCCTGTAATCCCAGCACTTTGGGAGGCCGAGGTGGGTGGATCACGAGGTCAGAAGTTCAAGACCAGCCTGGCCAACATGGTGAAACCCTGTCTCTAAAAAAAAAAAACAATCACTGACATAAACTTCTAAGTTTAGTTAAGGCCGATAATACTCAGATTTGGGACCCACCTCTTCTCTGTAGATGATGGAACGCGGAGAAGTATAATCACTGTGTGAAAAGAGGGACTGATTGTTCTTTCCTTTGTCATTTCCTAATCACCAAACTCATGGAAACCAACCACTTAAGAGCCACCAATGAAGGGGACATGAACTGACTCAAATGAAAGCTAGAAAGAACAGGACAGGAAACTGGTGGCAATGGCCTCTAATATCAGCACTTTGGGAGGCTGAGGTGGGAGGATGGCTGGAGTGCAGGAGTTTGAGAACAGCCTGGGCAACAGGGTGAGACCCTGTCTCTACAAAAAATACAAAAATTAGCTGTGTGTCCAGCTGTGGTGGTGTGTTCCTGAGTCTCAGATACTTGGGAAGTTGAGGTGGGAGGATTGCTAGAGCCTAGGACCCAGAGGTTCCAGTGAGCCAAGATCATGCCACTGCACCTGGGTGATAGAGTGAGAACCTGTCTCTAAAAAAAAAAAAAAAAAAAGATATAACACAATTTTTTTTCTAAAATTTAAAAATGTCTTTAAAAAAGAAAGAACAGAACAGGACAGGAGAATGACCTCCCTTCATTTTGCATTCTCTTCTTTTGAGGTTTATTTAACTTATTTTCAGGTTTATTGATTCCAAAGCTAATGGAAGCTATAACTTAAATATCAACAATGGCCATTTAGAAAAGTAATTACAAGGCTGAGCACAGGGGCTCACACCTGTAATCCCAGCATTTTGGGAGTCTGATGTGTGAGGAATATTTGAGGTCAGGAGTTTGAGACCAGCCTGGCCAACATGGAGAAACCCCATCTCTACTAAAAATACAAAAATTAGCTGGGCATGGTGGCACACACCTGTCATCCCAGCTACTCAGGAGGCTGGGGCAGGAGAATCACTTGAACCCAGGAGGCAGAGGTTGCAGTGAGCCAAGATCGCACCACTATACGTGGGTGAGTGTGAGACTCTGTCTCAAAAAAATTTGAATAAACACTCCACATGCGTTAGGCTGTTGACCACTGACTCCAAATATAGAGACTCTCCATTCCCTAAAGCTTTTCTCTTTTAAAAATCTGTCCTGGCAGTAATTTCCTGACATCTTCTCTGCTGTTTGGAGAATAAAACTGCAGTACTAGTTTCTGAGGGGACACCCCCTAAGACAACCAACCATAAAGTTTCTTAGGTTCCTACTTGAATACGATGAATTATTTCTCCTTTTCCTGTTGTCGATGCTCTAAATTCCTTATCTCATATTTGATTTATTATAGCTCGGTCTTTGGTTCAATGGCTGATTTTTACCTTTTTTTTTTTCTTGAGACAGAGTCTTGCTCTGTTTCCCAGGCTGGAGT
>PVKP010011402.1:0-61429 GCA_004027715.1 Plecturocebus donacophilus
CTTTCTTGCTCCTTTGAAAGAGTTGTTGAAGTCATGGCACTAAGTAGCCTCCAATTTTGTCTAAGTCTGTTTAGAACCAACTTGCAAATACTGGGTCTCTAACTGACAAAGCTACATCAACCCCTTTTGCTTCACATGGAAAAAGTGGTTAAGAGAGACTTGAGAGTCAAGCCACTGATGTGTTGTATGACACTTGCAAGTTATAGTCTGTTTATCAGTGTACCCCTCAGGAAAGTAAAAATAATGTTATCTACACTTAGGGTTATCGTGAAATTGTGAGAAAACTTATATCACTCTAAATAATAGCTCTTATTAACAAAACTGCTTCATCCTAACACTCTCTTTCTTCCCAGCCCCTCTTCCCCGTTTTCAACTTCCAGTTTGAGACCAGATATCTTCATTTTTCTTTCAAACAATATAAAAGTGGTACCTCTTTCCATTCTTCTAGGAATTCTGCACCCCCTACTTCTGTCCATACAGATTACAGGCTAGAATAGAAAGGAATGTTAGAAATGTAATCTGATCACCTTGTTTCTCAGTTGAGGAATATGAGAAGAGGAAGTGTGAAAGCTTGATCTGAATTTATGGAACTACTCATACATGTTGTCTTTCAGATATCGGAAAGTTTCAAAGTAAACATTGCCCGTCTTGTTGGGTTTCTTAAGAACCCCTCAGAATACAGCTTCTCCAACTTTTATCCTAGGGCACTTCTGAAGGCACAGGAGAGAAAAGGATAACTTGGTGGCTTGTCACACAAAATGTTATCAAAATCATGTTTTTTAAAGTCATGCTTTATTTCTAAGATTTATATGCATTCTGCATTTTTCTCCAGAATACACCGTATCTTTTTTAATATGAAAGATAAGTTTTAAGTTTCAGACTATTGAATTAAATTGTTGTTCCATGGAGTAATGCTAAAATTATCCTGTGATCTCTATTCTTCCAGGACACTACTCTGTATTTATATTTTTTCCAATTAAAAAATAAGGCATTTGGATGTCACATTTTAATGTGCCCTCTCACTGCCTGCTGCCCTCCACATATTCAGAGGGAGACTAGAAAGGCTGACTCTAATAATAGCTTACCTTACAAGAGTAACAGCAGTAAAATGGCTGTTAAAAACAGATAGCAAAATATTAAGTACCACATAAACAGCAATGTTAGTGCTATACTGTCATATTTCTTGACTCTGGTGCTTTGGAAACATCATTGAACTAAACAAGTTATTTCCTGGCTCTAATTCATACATTTTAATACTTGTAATATTTATCTATATTATAAAAATAATGCAGTAGAAGTTTAAAACTGGAAACTAAATTGACAGTTTTCCAGTCATGGGATGAATATGCAGGGTGTTAAAAAGAAGTTGGGGAGAGTATTGGTTCTTTAACTAGACCCCCCAAAAAATGACTTTACTTAAAAAATCAGTGAATTACAAAAAGAACTGCCAGTTAGTCATTATAGGCTTCCATGCATGGATTCTTCATCACGTAGTGAGCTAATGTAGTTAGCGGAACATTTTTTTTTAAGTGTGCATCAACCCCAAAGATGAAATGCTGTCATGAAATAAGCTTCTAAAGTTCCGGTAACTATAAATTCCCAATGCTATAACTTAATCTTCTAGAAATTCTCCAAATAGCAACCCTGAATTCCCCTGAGTGAAATGCTCTTATTTTCTTCCCATATGCATTTAACTCTATTCTTTATTGAACAAAAAAAGAATAAAAAAAGGACTTGGTTTATTGCTTCTAATAAAAGTAATGTAATCTGAATATTCAAGGATGTAATCAGGTCATAGCATTTCAATTGTGTTACTAATATAGCCATAAAATAAATAAGTTGTGTGCTGAAAAAGCAAATATATCCTGTCATTGTGTCCCATCTGTCTTTTCTTGCCATTTTTAGTCTGTCAGCATGTTTTTTTCTCCGCTCTTTGGGTTGCACCTAGTTATTTTTCATATATCTTTCACTGCTGTCTTGTTACCTTCTAGTTTAATATATAGAGATAGAAAGGATTTGCTGTATGCCATTTATGCATCTTTAGTTTTTGGACTCTCAATTTGTCACCTGACCACTCTGTCTGCTCCTTCTTAGCCTTGCTCATTAAATCAGGAACTAATGCATGAAAGTGGATGTTTCTTATATTGATGTTTCTGAACAATTGACTTTTACACTCTTTGAACCTTGCAAGGTGAAGTTTGTTTCAGATGATAATCTCTAATAAAAAAAATCACAATTAAAAAGTCTTCTTAATTAAATGTGGAAATCACAAGAAATAAGAAAAGAATCCCCTTATAAAGATTTCTAAATAAATAAGTCAAGAACCAATTTAAGTAGTTTAATTTTGGGCAAGGGTTGAGTAATCTTTTCTCTTAGCTTTGGAAGGTTTGCATTTATCTGAAGCAGTTTATTTCTTAAACAATAAATATGATTCTACATGTTAGATTATCAACTTTTTGACGAACATTAAGTTCCATATCCCGATTTACCTCAGCACAATTAGATCTTTATTCAGTAAGTACGTGAGCAACGGAACATAAATTTTATTAAAGGAAAGATTATGTTCAAAAGTCATCACAGCATTCACTGATAAGCACTATTGCTTAAGTGAAAAATCTTATTTGATGATCTAATTTTGTATTCAATAAAGAAATCAGTATTTTTAGAAAAATACATATTTTATATTTATATTGAATTCTGGAATGATTTTCTCTTCTACTTCATCATGCCTTGTGGGCACTAGAGGGGAATCATTTGACAGCAGAGTTGAGTTATAGCTCTATTTATTGACCCCTAGTAGCAAATGAGGTGCACCTTGGAATTTACTGAATCATCATGAGTGTTTTCCCAGCCAGAAGGATTTAGGACAAATATTTTCCTTTATTTTAGTTTAAACATCACCCAGTTGCAATAATGTCTCTAATATACCACCTCATTGAGATCTTGTTCTTTGAAGCCATCTCTTTATAATGTTCTTTTGTTCAATAAGCTTAGTGTTTATTTTGGAATTGAGTATCCTTCAGTAAAAACAACCCATGTCTGCAAAGGGCTATGGATATAACTCTTTTTACTGAAGTATTCAATTCAGTTCAATAAACTGTTGAACTGATCTCCCCTCCCTACGTTGGGATTGATGTGTAGTTTGCCTGATTTGATAGTCTAGTTGTTCTGGCAGTACGTGGGTAAAGCTGCTGCTCACAGTGAGTGCACTTAGAGACAGGGCTTTGTAGTCAACAGGCTAGTGAGTGCCACAGAAGCACAGGCCTTCCTTAAATCTCACAGCGTGAACTATTCACAAACCACTCAAATGAGCTACTATTTTATCTCAAAGTGGTAGAACGTTCACATGGCTCACCAAAGTTATTTCATTCCTTTTCTAGTATTCTATATGTCATGCGCACCATAGGTGCTTAGTTGGGGAGAGAAATGCTAACTGTCCCACAGATGTTTACTCTTGTGCATTAATTCCCTAGCCCTTCAGGTGTCCAAATTCCAGACTCTTGCCCCAGCTCCTCTGCTCCACAGCCATAATCTTCTTTGCTCAAGATGACACGATTCATGAGTGATTATATCCTGAGCAAATTCCAGGAAGCGGGGAGGCTCAGCTCCCCCGAGAGGAAGCTCTTCCAGGCTCTTGGTCTCTCACCCAAGAATGGGAGAGGGGACCATGCTGAGTGTGGTGAGCAATTAAGTAAATATCGGACCCCAAAGAGTTTTGTAGAAAGTGATTTGTTTAGGCAGAGACAAAGAAAAATGTGAAAAAGAAATAGAAAAGAGAAAGAGCAGCTTCCACAATATGGTGGGAAGGGATCCAGACATGGAGTCCGCCTGGGTGTAGGGGATACACCTAAGCTGGGAGGAATTCCCATCCCCTTCAGGTTTTCTGGGCCTATGAAAGGAGTTCCTTTAAACTTCCGCTGGAGTGATTGACCTTTGATTCTTTCTCACGTGCACCAGAGTTTAAACCAAGACCTCTAGTCCCTGGATGGAGAGGTGGGTGGTGGGGGTATGGCGCTGGCAAGTTCCTGCCTTTGAAGCTACGCCCCCTTGTGGGCTTGGAAAGAGAATACATTCCCTCAATGTTACTGTAGTGATTATGTTATTTAGACCAGATAATCGCTATAAAAGATAGATATCTTGAATAGGAATATAATCGACCTGCAGCAAAGCAAAAACCAACCAAACAGAAACAACTATAAACAAAAGCAGATTTTCCAAGTATAAGAAAGAAAAGAAAAAGATCCTGTGGAATAGCACTGAAAAGTTTAAGTATGTAAATAAAGACATTGCAGCATAAGTAAAGAAGGTAGATACTGAAGAGAATTCAGTATTCATCTGCTATCTAGTTATTCATCTTTTGCCTTCTTTAACTAGCACATTGAGCTTGGGCACAACATTGATCCATATTGGTTGGCAAACTGATGGAAAAGAGAACCTATAAAAAAAATACATTGAACACTAATTATCTTAATGTTACATTTTGACATTCACTTACATGTTTCTGAGTGGATAGCTCAGATGCCATGCCTGGAAAGATATTTATTTATTAAAGCTCCAGTGTCATTTTCTAGGTCACTTTCTGTACTTGTTATATGTAAAAAGCCATACAATACAAGTACTCCTGTTATCAGTGCTATTGATATTACTCACTTTTCAGTAACTTGAAATACAAATTTTTCTTTTAGCTATTTTATGTAGATAAATACATTACCAAATTGTTACAGATTTTAGACTTCTGTGCATTTTATTTGAAAAATGCATATTACTTACATATTAATTTATAAATTTAAACATAAATTTTAAGATTCAGCTTCTCTGAACGATAGAAAATTTCAAACTTTGGGGAGAACTGGGTTCATTTTTTATTTATAATTACCTCATGCCTAGCTACCTGCCCTATACAGTAGCTTTAAGGGATTTTCAAAGTATTTTAAAAGTTATTTATGGAGAAATTACTATGTGACAGTCTGTAAATTGATTTATTATATGCACGATCTTATTTAATGATCAGTATAATCCTCTGTGGTAGATAATCTTTCCCCTATTTCACTAGTGATGAAATAAGCTTAAAGAGATTAAATAGCATTCCTAAATTTATACATCAAACAAGTAGCAAAGCTAGAAATTGAAACCAAATCTGTCAAACTCAAAAAAGCCTGTATTCCTAACCTCTATGTTTTGTTACTCAAATCATCAAAAATGGAACTCCTAATTTCAAAGCTGTACATTAAGGACAATATTGAAAACTTTTAAAAAGGTTTTCTTCCCATGAAACAACTGCAGTAATGTATACTTAGGAGAGACTAAATTAGCATCTATTCGAATATCCCAGAATTTGTTAGCAGAAACTTAAAATGTTTACACATAAAGGTATCTGTGTATTCATTCATTCTTCAGCAAATTCATTCAGCATTTATTAGGTAGCCAGTTTTCACTGTGCTGCTGCAAATGTTTTTCACTGGGCACTGAAACTGTTTCTAAGGTTCACTCTGGTACAGAGGAAGCAAATAATGCAAGTGTATTATATTTTTTTTTGATTAACAATGAGAAATACACTTACTTAAATGTGTGTTTTTTATTCTAAGCATTGAAGGAAAGCTTCAGAGCTGTTTGCAGTAATTTTACTATTTGTCCAAAATGTCTACCGCTTTTTGAATGTGTCAATTTTGATTATTTTGCTAAATTGTAAGGTCAGTATGGCATAAGTAAATGGCCAATTTATTCAAGTAACTCAGTAGTGAAATGTTATTGGCAGAAAAATTTAAATAAAAATGTTGTATCTGTCTTGAATGTAGCTTCAACCCAAATAACCACAGAACAAGCAATTAACAGTAGCTTGCCTTAATTTTTTTTCATTACTAGGGAGTTGGAGGACTTGGGAAAGGCTTAAAATTATTTGAAGAGACAAGAAGTACATTTTCAAATAAGAATCATTTTAATTCTTAAAACATTCCAAGAGGCTTAATTCAGAAGTGTCTGAAATGCCAGGTGAATAATCTAATTCTTTAACTAAAAATATCTAGTGCATATCTTTTGTTTTTGTTCCTGAGACAGAATCTCCCTCTGTTGCCCAGGCTGGAGTGTGGTGGCACTATCTCAGCTCACTGCAACCTCTGCCTCCCGGGTTCAAGTGATTCTCTTGCCTCAGCCCCCTTAGTACCTGAGACTACAGGTATGCACCATTATGCCCAGCTACTTTTTGTATTTTTAGTAGAGAAAGGGTTTCATCATGTTGGCCAGGTTGGTCTCAAACTCCTGACCTCAAGTAATCTGCCTGCCTCAGTCTCCCAAAGTGCTGGGATTACAGGCATTGGCCACTGTGCCCGGCCATTAGTGCATATCTTTTAAGTACCTACTATATGATAATCCTTATATTAATTCACTTAAATGCCCAGTGCAATTGTGAACACTTTAAGGATTGCATGAAATTCAAGTAAAGCAATAGCATAAAAACCCTTACTTCAGTTTAAATTCTTGGCCATATTTATGTTTACTCATCGATTTGTCTTTGAAAACTACTGTAATAACTAATCCATTTAATTCATTTTAAAATAAGATATCATATTTGGGAGGCCGAGGTGGGCGGATCACGAGGTCAAGAGATCGAGACCATCCTGGCCAATATGGTGAAACCCCGTCTCTACTAAAAATACAAAAAAATTAGCTGGGCGTGGTGGCGCACACCTGTAGTCCCAGCAACTCAGGAGGCTGAGGCAGGAGAATTGCTTGAACCCGGGAGGTGGAGGTTGCAGTGAGCTGAGGTTGTCCCCCTGCACTCCAGCCTGGCGCCTGGTGACAGAGTGAGACTGTCTCAAAAAGTAAATAAATAAATAAGATAGCGTAGATGAGAGGATTTGTTGAATATTAGCTTTCAGGAAGAGATTGAATAAATAACAGATTCGGAGGTGGGAAACTGAAAAGCACTTATTTTATTGAAATTGTCTTCTCAATGGAAAATTTACTGGAGTAATTATTTTCATCCTTGTCAGCCACTAGATCCCTGTCAGATAAGAGTGGTACTGATTCCTATTAAGAAAGGCAGACATTTGTAGCTTGCACACTGTGGCTGAAGAATTTGATTTGGACAATTTAGACAGAAGAGGTCTTGTTAGATTCTCTTGGAATTGACCTGGGGTCTCAGGGCTGTTATGAACACAGTATGTTGGACTTCTTTAACACTGAATGGTTTTCATTTTGGAAATCGTGACTGTGTGTGACTGTGTCTTCTGGTCAAATTGGTTTAAACTCTGAATGCCCTGATCCTTGAATATTCCTATTGGGATGCAAGGAGATCAGTCTTGAGGTCAGTGAGATTACACAAAATGTGCATAAACCAGAATACAGCACACCCAGACGTGTTCAGTTTCTCATCTCTAAGTGTGTGTATGCTAGTGCAGAGGTGGAATTAAAAAGAGAGGGGCAGATAGCTACACTTTAAATATCTTGAGACAAAAGGTGCTGGCACATTGGCATTCATCTCAGGAAGCAGCTGTTCTCCAAAACAAGTGTCGTTCCAAATCACAGACTTCAGAAAAGCAGTACACTTACTTCTTTTCCTGAGGTATAACTATATCTTACTATTTTTACTAGAGTACAAGCAGTCCACCCAATGGAAAACTAAAACTTTTCATCATAAATATTGCATTTGAGTAATTGAAAGGAATTAGTTGGTTATTTTATACTGCTCTTGTAAGAAATATTTTTTGTAATATTAATAAAATATTCATGGCCTTAGTGCTTTACTTTTTGCTTAAACCCTATTCAATCATATTTTCTGTAAATTAGGGGTGGTACTTTTGGGATTCATTTGCCTATGAGCAGTTAAGAGCATCTTGTGGATCAGAGGCCACCTGATTTCATCACCATTCACTATTGGCTTTTTGCTTTTTCATCCAAATGTCAGATTTTTAGGTCTGGCTAGCATTTGAGGACTTGTCAATTTTCTTGCTCATTTTCAATCCCTATAATAGCTCAGCAATTACACAGCAGGTAGGTTGGTATTTTTCTTTCAGACAGTGGTCTCTTCCAAAGGAAAGGTATCATTTTGACAGAGGAGCTAAACACAGTAGCTATAAGATGTTAAGACCTTAAATATACAAATATTTTCTTCATGTGATTTTTTTTCTCCCCTGAATGGAGAATCACCTAAAGAGAAATGGCAACGCAAGTGATTCAATTGGTTTTAAATTGAATTAAGCTATGTAAAAGGGAAATTTCCTGTTTGTAGCTTGACAGAAGAAAATGGAGGCAAAAGAAAGTTATCAGAAGTAAGAAAATGGTAGAAAAGATTGCCATGAGTAAAGGGGAAAAATGAATACATGGACCTGATGCCAATTTTTCTAACATGTTTGCTGCCTTGGAACCTCTAAAATATATTTGGAAGTTAATGTAAATCAGAAAAATCAAAACTAGAAATTGTTTTAGATATCATTTAGCCCAACTACTATATTTTATAGACAATAAGGAGAGAGTAAAGAAAAGTGGAAAAATGGAAGAAGTGGGGAAAATAATAAAGGAGAAAGAGAAAAAGAAAGAGGAAGTCTAAAGGACTATCTTCTGGAAAACTTTTCTGGGACTTTTTTTTTTTTCAGTTCTAAAACTCAATATATAAAATTGCAAGGAATGGTAGTGAAAAGTTTATATTCATTTTGTGTAATTGTTAATCTGTTTTTTTCCCTGCCAGTACATAACATTTTGGATTCCAGCTGTTTATTATCCAAATCATTTCCTGCACTAGATAAAGTGCTACCAGCAGGACTCTAAGATGTTTTATGCTAATGAGGGGAAAAAATCTTGGACGAGTTGCAAAGCATAGATTTTTGAGTGACATGGCAAAATAATCAGAATCTAAATGAAAGGAAAACTTGGATAGCAGCCATTATATTTAATATGCCAGAATAACTGACTGACATTTTAATTAGATGAGAAAATATAATTATATTTTTAACTCTGAAAGGACCCCTTGTAAGAAAGATGGACATTAAATTAAAAAACACTTGCAAGAACACAAAGGAGTAACAAAGAGTATTAAGATGCACTCAATTTTCAGTGTTCATGACATGAGTTATTAATTCCATGGATCATGAAGCAAAACTTCTTTGAAAGTTAACTTGCATTTATCCTTTTGACAACAGTTTGCATTATAGTGATTGAATTTTATTAAGAGAATTGTTTGCTATGGCTATTTGTCTTTGTTTTGGCAGCTCTGGCATAAATATTTAATTTATGTTCCAAACTTTTAAAAAGTCTCCATAAAACTGAGTGGTTGAGATGTACCTACCTGCCCACTATGAAAATAATTAGGTTCATATATTGCTGCACACAATATAAGGTACATCAACTTGAAAGAATACTTGTTATGACTTGAAGAAGTTAACCGATTTCAAGGTCTGTGGAAAACAGATACTAGTATAAGCCAAATATAAGGGATAGCAATTTGAGCTGGAAGTCATAACTTCTCCAAACTAATCGTTTTAATTTTTACATTTTTACTGTTGTGAAGTACTTCTAATTAATATTGAACCTTAAAAAAGTATGGATGATATCCTGAAAAGAGTTAAGTAGAAAAATACTGGCATAGGAACAGAATTCATCATGTGGGAGGATCCAGGAAGTGAGTTAAATACATAAAGGATCTGATTATAAGATGGTTCCATAGCCTTACCTTCAAGTACGGACATGTGAATACATCTGTCTCTCTTTCTCACCCTTGCAAATCATAGAAGGGTTCTGGCAGGTTGTGTTTTCTAAAGTTGACTCCAACACCATCTCCCATCTCACGTACTCATGTGCAATGTGATCTTGCTGTTCTCCCATGAAGTGATGGAGACTAATTTTTCCTCCTTGGAATCAGGTTGGCCTTTGTGACTCCTTTGTTAGTAATAGAATGTAGTGGAAAAAAATACTGTGTGACTTTAGTAGTCAGGTGAGAAGAAACCATGTAGTTTCCTCCTATTCTCTTGAACACTTACTTGGGGAGTATTTTCTCGTGGGACACTTTCTTTTAGAATCTAGCTAAGAAGCTCAAACCAAATGGAAAGGCTATGGATAGATGCTCAAGTCGACAGTCCCAACTGAGCCTGGCCTTTGTCATACAGTCTGGATGCCAGACATAAAAGTGAAAAAGCCTCCACCTCAGAAGCTGGCAAGTCACAGCCTGTGGACCAGTTCTGGCTTGCTGCCTGTTTTTGTGACACATATGAGTTAAAATTGATTTTTTGAATTTTAAAGCATTATTTTAAAATGACAAATGTGCGACAGAGACCGTATGTGGCCCATAAAGCATGAAATATTTACTCTCTGACTCTTTAAGGAGTTTGCTGACTCTTATTCCACATGATTCCACCCCTAAGCATCATGAAACCAAGACAAGTCATCCCTACTTTTTCCTATCCAAATGCCTGAATCACAGACTCTGAGATATTAATAAAAGAGTGTTGATTTTGTTTGTCTGTCTGTGTTTTCTTAGAGATAGTGTGTCACATGTTGCTTAGTCTGGACTCATTCTCCTAGACTCAAGTGATCCTCCCCCTTTAGTCTCCCAATGAGCTGGGACAAAAGATGGGAGCCACCTTGCCTGTCTAAACAGTGCCATTTTACTTCAAGAAGTTTGGAGAGGTTTGTTATGCCTCAGCTGGCAACCAGAAGTGCTTTTACTGAAAAAAGAACTACAAGCATGGCCTCTATAATAACAAATTATCCATAGTTACTTGGCTAGATTATCCTTAAGTAGTTGAACTTGTAATTTTAGAAGATCTTCCCTGCGTTTAGCTCTTTAGTGAACACTAATTTTTAAATTCTGTGTTGAGAATCTTAAATGGTTAAATGGATAGTAATAAGAAAGCTTTCTTAACAGGTTACTTTATTAAAATAATTGAGAATTACATGATGCAGTAAAACTTACCTTGTTGGGTAAATAGTTGTGATGCTATATAAACTCAGACATTGTGCATGTACCAAAATGACATTCTTCTTTGATTTTTGTTCATGCCCAATTTTGTGTAAGTTTGAGCTTTTCAGGTAGAATTAGAGTAGACGAAAACTTCCTTTTTCATAAGAACAAATGGACACTCCCAGACCTTCCCTTACAATCTTAGCCCTTTGGGAGGCTGGCTGAACCTCTCTTGAGGTAATAATCTATTTTAAGGTTTTATATTTTCAAAAGAAAATGCTAACTTTGCTGCTCTATACACATGTAATCTAAACTATATGGAGACCATGTAATCAACAGCACTGATTGGCTGCACTATCGGCACTTGTAAGTAAATCCTTACTTGACAGTCAGTTGTCCATTGTTCAAGAGGCACCATTTTATCCACTTACTCTCTAGTTCTTTCAGAGAACTTTTATGCATATACAAACAATCTTTACATGCATGGATTATCTTCCTTTTATATAATTAGTGTATACTATACATTCTGTTCCCCAATGTACCACCTTTCTAGAATACTTTCCATACCAACACATAAAGATCTACTTCATTCTTTTTAATGGTTATGTAATCTTCCAATGTATAATTGTGTTGGGTGGTGTCCATGAACATTTTTTAAGTAACCCTGCCCTACACCTTGATGAGATCTTTAATTATGTGCCAGAGACTTTTGGTCTGAGGTCCAAATATCATACTTAATCATTCATATGAATTAAAGAGACAGGGAAATCTTCACATGGAATGAGTTTAAGGCAATATTTATAAAAAGTAAAATACTCAATGGTTTGGCTGTTGTAGTCACAGGTCATATAGAGGACTCCCAGACTGACTGACAATTTGATTTGGTACTAATAATGGCCTAAATATTACATCCTTTGTTTTTTCAAAACTTGGCAGCTGTTGGGACAATACAAGGTTTTATGCAGGTGTGGACAAAAGCCGAAAAAGGAATACCAGTTTGCTTCCAAACGTAGTGAAAGACTCTAGACACAGTTTTCAGTGTTTCTCACACATCTGTCCACAAACTGTGCCAATCAGTTCTTAAGCTTTCACCAACGTGCAGCACAGTGAGAAAAAAAAAGACAGGGCAGTGAGTTTTCCATAAAAGTAAGCTTAACTATTTAAGTTAATTATTTAACTTTCAAAACTGTTATTTACTCTGAGGTTAAGCTCTAAATCTACTGGTTAAAATGTCTCTTCTATTTTCTTTGTAGTAAATTGTATGTTTTTGTTGTCGTTGTTGTTTTTAACAAAAATGTGCTTGTAAAATCAAATGCTAGGAACTACTGTTCTGATTATCTTCTATTCACCCTATTGGCAAAGGGGAATTCTTCTATCCTAAATAGGATCAGGTGGCTGACTATGTGATGCCCAAAACTGGACAGATGAGATGGAAAACAGTTTATTAGTCACCTTCATCACCTGGGGGAGGACACCTGACGATATTCAGGCCCACACAGGGGATCCAAAGAAGCTGTTGGAGATAGGTTTTGTCATAACAGGAGGGGGAGTGCCCCCGATTCCTGAGGGCGGTTGCAAAATGTTTGAATCTCACATGGGCTAGCAGGGAAGTGAAAGCTGTTAGGCTGAAGACTTGGTGGAGTGCAGCTGGTCTGTTGTGGGTGGAGTGCAGCCAGGTGGGAAGCCTTTCCCTTGAGTGGGTAGCATATCTTGAGAGAGTATGGGAACTTGCATTTTGAGGACTGGGGCTCTACAAGGCTCGAAAATGTCAAGGCAGCACTTAAGATGTTAGGTCTTAAAATAAAACCACTGACTCTAATTGTGACGTGATTCAACATAAAATGTTCAATTGGTGGTTAAATAATTTGAACTAAGCAATTGAGTGCATTTTGAGTTCTAGAGTCCATACCATTGCCCCAGGTGTTGCTTCAGAAGGGTGAGAGAAGGGACTTAACAAGGGTCATTTGTGGGGATCAGAGGATCTCTTCAACAAGGACTATCTGAAGTGGCTTGGTGACACTCAGCAGTTGAGGTTCTAGAGCTGTGGGCAGTGTTGGTGTGTGTTCCAAATTAATAATCAAAACTCTGTGAAGCTGTAGGAGGTGTTTTCTTGCCACACATACACGAACTGTCCACTGTCATGCTTAAAGGAGGTGAGGGGGAGGAAAAGAGATCAACAGATAGGAAGAAATACACACACACCCCACTAATAACAGAGTAGAAAGAAGGGGCAATTTTGTATTTGCAACAGAAATGTACCATAGCAGATATAGTATCTGTGTGCTCAATATTGGCAAGCTTCATTTGGATAAGAAAGTTCATGGGCTTTAGAAGCAAGAGCAGTAACTCAAACTCTTTAAGTCTTAGTTTTCTCATGGACAACACCATGATTGATGCTGTCATCTACCTCACAGTGTTGTCATGAGGAGTGGATAAAATAGATCTGTAAAGTGCCCTGTGAGGCAGGTTCACAGTACATATTCAATAAAAGTGAGATTTAGATAATGTGACCCAGTGGCAAAGTGACACTGATAACTTGAATTACAAAGGTGCAGCTAAATTTTTAGGAACTTTTCTGTTCTAAATGTAGAGGTTATGCCTAAAGCTTTTGCAAAAAACAAACAAACTAAAAACAAAACAAAAAACACCCTCTAAAAAGAAGAGTTGACTTAACGATTACAAACCACCAAATATATATAAAATTGCTCAGATGCTCATTTCAAAATGCAAAATGTAACCAGGGTAATTCCAAACAAACTTTAGAACTTTTGAGACCATAAATCCCTCACACTAGATCAATGACTCTACTTTATCATTGTTCATCTTCCACTTAAATTGGATTTTGCTAAAGAAGTTTTTTTAAGTAGACCAAAGCATCCTGACTTATTTTGGATTCAATTTGGAATAAGAATTGTCAATTGTCAACAGGCATTTCCCTATCCCACTCATTTTCTATAGGCTCTGAACAGTGGCTACCTAGATGTCACATGTATCCTTTGTTACAGTTGTACAAAATATCTTTGAGTTATACATTCCTTCTAATGTACCAATAAATAATTTCCAGTTGGAGTTTACATTTTATGGCATAAATTCAAATGACATTCTGAATTGCATTAGGTCTTCAAACTATTTCAAATTGTTTACCTTCATGTGTCAAAAAGAGTCGGATGAAAACATGAAAAGAAATGATGATTTCAATAATAAAAAATATATACTATAAGAAGCTGCACATTATTATTGTAAAGTGAGTTAGTGACCCTAGAAGATATTCTTTATTTTACACATGATCACAAAAGGGTGAAATGTAAAGGTTGAAATTTAAAGGCTAGATATATTTGGATCTTTATGCTGAGCAAAGAAGAAGTGGAACTAAGTACCTGACTCTATGTTAAACTATACTGTATATATATATTTTTGATGGAGTCTCTCTCTGTCGCCAGGCTGGAGTGCAGTGGTGCGATCTATACTCACTACAACCTCCGCCTCCTGGGTTCAAGTGATTCTCCTGCTTCTGCTTCCAAGTAGCTGGGACTACAGGCACAGGCTACCACACCCAACTAATTTTTGTATTTTTAATGGAGATGGGGTTTCAGCATGTTGGTCAGGATAGTCCCATCTCCTGACATTGTGATCTGCCTGCCTTGGCCTCCCAAAGTGCTGGGACTACAGGCTGAGCCACTGTGCCTGGACTTTGTGTGTGTGTGTGTGTGTGCACTTGCGTGTGTATGTGTGTGTGTGTGTGCGCACGCGTGTGTGTGTGTGTATGTGAGGGAGTTTCGCTTTTGTTGCCCAGGCTAGAGTGCACTGGCACAATCACAGCTCACTGTAGCCTCTGCCTCCCGGGTTCAAGTGATTCTTCTGCCTCAGCTTCCCCAGTAGCTGGGATTACAGGCACCTGCCACCACAGCTAGCTAATTTTGTATTTTTAGTAGAGCTGGGGTTTCTCCATATTGGTCGGGCTGGTCTTGAACTCCCACCCTCAGGTGTTCTGCCTGCCTTGGCCTCCCAAAGTGCTGTGATTACAGGCATGAGCCACTGTGCCGGGCCTGTACTATGCTTTTTATAGTCATAAACTTATCTCATATTTCAGTAATGCGCTAAAGTAGGCACTTGTATTAGTCACTGTAGGCTAACTGCCATAACAAATAACCAAATATATTAGTGGCTCAACACAATAACAATTTTCACTCATGTAATAGTCCAATATAGGCCAGTGAGGCATGGGTGGTAGGTCCAGACCATTGCAAATTTTGTTTATTAGAATCATTCAGAATCTGGGTTTCTTCCATTTATGGCTCTACCACCTTCTAAGATCTTGAAATCCTTCACTGGACAACTGATTAGCAAGTGAAGAAAGTATGAGAAAGAATGAATTACACATAGGAGGTTTTAAGGATCAGGAACAGGCTGATAAATGACTTACCTACTTTCTACCACCATTTTATTAGCTAATTCAGTCAAATTACTCTAACTAATTGTAAAGGAGGCCAGGAAATGTAGTCAGCCAGTCGTCCTGAGATAAAAATGACTCTGATTTTGGTGAATATATTGCTTTGTCTTTTCTGCAATGTAATTAAGTTAATTTTATGTGCTGAGAAACTGAACCTTGAAGAAGTTGAATAACTTACTCAAGTCAGTGTAGCTAGTATGTGATAGGACTGGTTTGTCTATGTAGAAAATCAATGTAATTTCACTATGTGAGAAATTTCTTTAGAAAAATATGAGAAAGGGACATTTTCAAACTTAATAACTAAGAAACTGTATAAGGATGTCTTGACAGCAGCAGAAAAAGAAATCAGAATGTTTTATCTTTCAGTGGACAATTCTAGGCAAGTCTAACACACTGTTTAAAGACTGAAATTATCTTAAATTATATATGTCTTTATCTGGCATTCATTATTTCTCCTAAATCCTTGTATGGCTTTTTGGCGACATTATGTATTGGATTATTAAGGTGCTCAGCCAACTTTCTCACAGTGTTTCCGTTTATGTAGCAATTGGATGGATATATTATCACCATACTTTCTTCCTAATGTCTCATGATAACTCAGGCTAGGTTGTGGGTTTTATGCTGGCATGAAATTCAGATATTATAAATCTGAGCTGTTCACTCAGTAACCTTAATGTGGAGGCAAAGATGCTGACTGATCACTTGTGTAATGATCTACTGCATTCATTCTCCATGATCCAGTTGTTTCACTCCTAAAACCAAAATCTTTTTTTTTAAAGGAATAATTTGACACTAACCAATGTTGAATTTCAGCTTTGCAGTTTTCTGTGAGTTGAGATTGCATAAAATATACAATGAAGAATTATTAAAAATAAATCAAACATCTTAATCTGGAAAACAGTTTTTCTCTTTACATACCAAGAATGTGAATAATATATTTAGACATCTACAGTCTGTTTTGATAGTTATTTTGGCAGAATAGAAAGTACTGTGCAATTGATTTGAGAAGTCTAGAGTGTGTATTCTGGCCCTGTAAGCACTGGCTATAGATTTTGGTGGACTGATTCATTCATTCATTTATGCAAAGCAGTTTATGCATTAATTCATTCAGCACATGTTAACTGAGTTCCTACAATGGATTAAACACTGTGATGTGCTGCCAGTATACAAAGAACTTAGAAGGAAAGAAAATAAAAAGTTTTTTTTTCTGTTAAACTAAGCACCTTAAAACCTACAAACATGTAATAGACAAGAGTAGAGCTATGTATAGATATCTTAAGCAAATGTGTTCTCAGTCATACTGATTAGCAGAAAGAATGAAGTGCAAAAATAAGAAAAAGGTGTAATATAACATTTTATATAGCTATTCTTATCTTTAGAATGTTGAATATGGCTGAATGGAAGACGCATGGGAATATCTTATAAAAGCATACCTTTAAGAAAGAGGGAATCGTAGTATCAGAGAACAACATGGACAGATCAACTATATCCACCTCTATTATCTTGGACTTTAGGTGTATAGATGGCACAAAGTTGTAGTTGGGAAGTTCTTAAGGGTGGGTAATAGTACATGGGAATGACACCCACCCACTCCCAGAGAGTGTCCCCTGGTAATTTAGCCCAGTATGAAAGGATAATATTTTTCAATTTAGCCATACTTATAGTTATTTACTTTTAAAAATACGTAAGTCAAATACACTACATTTTTATTATCTATTTAATGTCAATGGAGGGGACACACACGTGGTTAATAGGATTTTTGGAATGTTAATGTCAGTGGAAGGGACACACATGGTTAATAGGGTTTTTGGAACTAATACGCATATCTGAAGTTTTTCATAAGTTTGAAAAAGTTTATAGAAAAGATTTAACATAAATTGGGATAAAATATTGGCTTTTAAAACTGTCTACATTAGCTTACATTATAACTCAAGAGCATATCTTTGCTTCCAGCCAGCTAAAACTTATTGAACCAACAGAAAAATGAGGATATAACATGAGTACAAGCAATATAAATGAGTAATGTATTTTGGAAAAAAGCTTGTAAGTATTGACATTTAATGGAGATTCCTGGTATTAGATCATTCCAAGACACCAAGTATGTTTTTCTTAATATCTAGTATTCTTTTCCTTTGTGCTCCCCTTTTTCTTTGTTCCTTTAACATATCTTTCTTTCTAGTCCATATTTGTTTTTTTCTCCTTTTTTAGGCCTGATCTACCTTTATCTTTCTAGTTAATCATAACTGTTCTTGCCCTGTGAGCTTCCTACCCTAATATTCACTCTCCAAGGTCCTGAAAATCTGTGCCTATACCTCTTTTTATACTGAACCTTATCCTTCACCTAATATTCAATGGTAATGACAAAACACTGCAGAATGTGCCACGAGGGAAGGAGAGGTCAAGATTTCTACCAAGGAAGATGAAAAGATGATAATACAGCTTCATCTCTTTAACCCGTAAAACATTCACACACTTCCTGCTGGCTCATTTTTCTTAAATTCCAAATTTAGAGAGAAACTCTGTTATTTCTCTTCCCCATGTTCAGCCTTCCTAGGAGAATGAAGTGGAGGAGGCATAGAAATGTCATCTAAATAACTTTCCATGTTGGATGTATTCAATAATACACTCCATTAAAACTCCAGGTGGGAAAATATTTTCTTAGGACAGCTGTGTCATGAATGCACCATCACACAGTATGCAGATGGGTTTAGTTTTTTTTAATAAGTGTTTTGAAGATTGAAGGATTATGTTCATTGTGACTTTCTTAAAAAACACTGTACATACTTTCTTTGGAATTTTAAATCTCTAATTTTTATCCTACCCTTAATCAAATAAATGGAATATTCACTTATTTAATAGCATGTCTTTTATATTCTTTCTTTATTCTGAGAAGAGGCATTAAACAGAAGAAAGTTGCATAGAAAATAGAGAACAAAGGAAATGTAAAAGGACCTTTCTGTATAGAAAGCTGTTTGATATAATAAATAAAGCATGGTGACTGGAGTCAGAAAGTTGAGTTTAGCTGTCTTCTCTAGCTGTGTAAGTCTGTTCAGGTTGCTTGTTGGTTCCTATGTTAGTTTCCTTATATCCTTACATAGAGATATTTAATAATCCCCATACCTTGGAATGCAATAAGGATTGAATAAGAAAATATACAGAAAGCATCTTATATAGATATTGACTCATTTTAGTGGTTGAACTATGTAATTATTCTCTTCCTTCAAGCTTCCCAATTTTACTGCACAGAATGTTGTTCTCAATGATAGTTTGAAAATTCAGTTTTTAGAGACTTACTTTTAGATTATGTGTTGCACTGTCTTTAGTGCCATTTTTTTGTAGAGCGAATTGTTGTTTTGGCGCTTATACATTCATTTTGGTCACTTATTAGAAGAAATGCTAAGAATTTTGTGTAGATATCTGATTTAGAAAGCCTCAAGCAATAAAATATAAATTATGGGGTGTTAAAGTGGTAAGAGATCGTAGACATCATCAATTTAACCATCTAATCTTGAAAACGAAGAAGTGAGGCCTAAAAATAACAAGACACGCTCAAGGTAACACAGCTGGTTTGGAAAGAGTTTGGGTATAAACTTGGGTTTTCTTATCTCAGTCATGCTCACTTTCCACCACAACAGTCACCTATTTGAAACAGGAAGTTGAGCACCATATGATTTTGCAGCTTCCACATAAGGTCAAGAATCATTGTGTTACTGATTCCTAACATGGTAAATGACACGGTGTAGATATTCAGTAAATTTAGACTAAATGCATGATTTCTGATTAATGATATAAGCTGATTCCCTTTTACATCTTGACCAAACAGAATATCCCAAGTCATGTTCACAGTGACTTATAAATATAAGTAGTGATTGTGATAGATACTATCTCGAGTTCCATCCCCTTGATCAATCTTACCTGTGGCTCTCAGTCTCGTAAATGATATATGTTTTTACTTTTTCTCAAGCTCTAGGTTAAATTGAGTTAAAGTCCTCCCACCAATTCCATGACTTGGAAATGTCCAAATAATATTCAAGGGGACATTTTCATGACTACCTTGGTCTCTTGGCTTTTGTTTCTATTTATGCAAACTTTCATTCTATCAACCCTAATGCAAAATTCTGTTTGCTTTGATATGTATTCAAACACAAACATATATACACAACCTTATAAAAAATCATTTTTAAGTGAAGTAACTTGTTGAATATTTAGAAAGGAAACATTTCAATAATGCAAATAACTTTTAACAATTTCACATTATTGTCTTGTCCTTAAAAGTCTTTTAATCGTCCTATACCATGGAATTTTATTGGCCCTTCTACTCAAACTGCTTAGCCACTTTCCATCCTAAAGAGACTGCCTGTCACCTACAACTTCTCTGTTCTCCTACTTCAATTCTAGAATCATAATTAGCAATACTTAGATTTGTCTTTTCAATTGACATCTTGAATAATCTGTAATCCAAATCCTGGGAGGGTTAGATGAACAGAGGTGGTCCATCTTATCTTCCATACTAAGTCTTATGCTTTCTTTTTTCTCATGTTTCTATATGAAAGGAATTTTCTGGAGTACAGCTCTTTGTCTCTCTGGTAGGCCTATTCATTCCACCCCTTAGAGGAGGAGTGATTTATCCGATTGATGTCTCAAAAAATAAACTGAATGTGATTGGCTGTTTTCTTTCTCTTGCATCTCCTAGACTTGTCTGCAGAGAAAGGCACAGACTTAAACATAATTATGAGCATATCACATACTTTTTAATATCCCACCCTTTCATTTAACATAACTGAGGATATCTTTTTAAAAGGATTCTTTTCAACTTTGGCTTTTTGAAATAAACAAAGGATGAATTGTAAGGAATTGACATTATGTCAAACATCATCTTACCTTGAGAAGTGATACAAATTATTAGCTTCTATAGGATTTAGCATGCTTTCTTTCTTATTTCATGTTGATGTCAGAGGCATATGTGTAAATTAATATATACTCATTTCCTTCCTTTGAGAAGGAAATAAATATATTTACTATATACCTTTTCATTTCTAAAAATTACATTCTTTCTCTTTTTACTTCTGCCTTCTTCCTCTTATATAATATCCCTATGAAGTCAGTCAGATGTAGAATGCCACAGATAGACAGCTGTTTACTCTGAGTTAGGAGCAAAATTTTCAACTTTGAAATGATGGACAGACCAGGGCTCAACCAAGTAAACAAGGTATAGGGTGTAAAATAGTTTAGCACATTGTAACCTAGACAGACTGTTCCCAAAGTCACAATGGGGAGCTCAGCAGGGAATAGGCAATGTGAATGAGTGGAAAACGCATGTGCAAAGGCAGTCCTGTGCAAGACCATTGCATATTACAGCTGAGAATTCGTTGGATTGTAGAGCTGCCCATAGAGGGAATATCCAGAAACTCAAATTATACTGAGAGAAGAAAGTGGTGAGCTCAGACTTGACCTGGATCTATACCTTATCTAGGAGAGTGCAACAGGACAACTTGTAGTTAGAATAGGAGTTTTCCAATGATTATAATAATTGAAGCCAGAAAGGCATTAAGTTTCCTCATGATCTGTTTAGTTTGAAACCACTTGCTGGGTAGTAATGAGGGATAAGGGATCAAGATCTGGTTTTTCACAATTCTGTGCTGGAAAAGATCAAGAAAGTTGTTGGGATTCCTGTTGAGAGGGCTAAGCTCCATTTAGTTGGACCACAAATAAGGAACTGAGGTTGAAGTGCAGGTATACCTTGTAAGCACCCACTTCACCTTGTTAAGTAGGGGCAAGGGTAAGGGCCTTGAAAATTTTAATAATGTTCAATAATTTCAGTGGCCTTGGCACATAAACCTAGAATTGACCCAAGGCACATAACATTCCATGATTGAAGAAATACTGTTTCTGCACTCTAGAAATTTAACTTCCTTTGCTTATCTCCAAAGTCCTATCTTTCTGTTCCATAAAAATATTCTTTAATTTCTCTGAACTTTCTGATTGCTTTTCTTCTAGCTTAAATTTTTAAAATAAAGTTGAGTGTGGAGGTGTAAACAAGTGCCTTGGTTACATTCAAGGTAAAAATTCAAATAAAAAATAAGCCATCTTCAAAGAAAGCACCCCAAATACAAAGAACTAGGTTGTTTGGAAGTAAAATGGAATGTTGTTTTGGTCACGTTAGTAGAAAGGGGCCTATGGAAACACAGTCTTTGTGTTCATCTTAAGCATAAATGTCATGCTCAACCTGCAAATAGTCTGCATATTATTTGAAAAATATACACATTAGACTTTCTTTTAGCATTTGGTGTTCATCAGAGCAAATTCCATGTATTTGTATTTTGTACCTTTAAGAAGCATGCCACGTGACCGTTTCAATATCCATAGATCTTCCTGTCATTTCCACTCATTCCTTGAGAATTTTAGCAACCGGCTTTTTCACATGTCAATACCCATAGAGAAGATGCTTCTAAAAAGCTGGTCTCTGAGGTTTTGGAGCACCTCATTTTCAGTAATTTTCTCTAGCACTTCACACTTGCTATATTTCTTTCTTTCTCAAGTGTTTTAAATTCCCTATAAGGTCACAAAGAGTAGAGTTTTGGGCTGGGAAACAGAAGAATTATCAGTAGCAATACTACTAACAAGTTGTGTGATCCAGATAAATTCATTTTAACACTTTGCCTCAGTTTTCAAAGCCGTCAAATGGGTCTTGAAATATATTCATCTTTATCGTTTACTAAATTTGGCTCCTTAAAATAACAAGAAGAAAATATTCTGAGAAACTAAAAGAAGACAAATATCAAGGTACAGGTTAAAATATCACACATCCACTGGGAGTTGGAGAAAAGCAATTCCATTTTTCACTTTCTTTACTCTGCCTGTGCTTCCCTGTGATTGCACAATTTAGCACCACAATCTGATGTCCAAGAAGTAAACTTGTACAGTGACTATTTATCCTGCCAGTCTTAAAGAAAAGTAAAATATAATCCCACCAAGTTAAGGGCAAAGGGAGACCTGTTTGGGAAAATTGGAGGAGGAAGAGGACTATTTGAAGGATATTCATATCAAAGACTTAATTTTGTCATTTTGCAGAGCTGAGTTAATGGATTAAACTTGTGACTGTTTTATGTAGTTTTGTCAGAAAGTGATGTGTCAGAATTTTTACATCTGAGATACTTGCTCTTTTAAGCTGACTGGAAGCATCAATCATAGGTAAAATTTTCCTGCTGATAGTTCTCTTTTCTCTCATTATCAAAAAAGAGGAATTTATATGTGATTTTTCAATAGAAATAGAAGTAGAAGAAAGCCAGTTCATTTCAAAGACACTTTAAAAAGCCAGAATTTCTATTTAACTTTGAAAGCAAACTTAAACGGATATTCTGAATTCTATTAACAATCACGACTGCACAGGCTCCCATTATCATTCCTTACACCTTGACTTAGGCGATCTAACATAAAACCTTCCAAAGTATGATGCTATGGTTATTTTAGGGCTCAATTCTGCAGGTTCTTGGAGAAGGAAGGAAGTTAACATTCTACAGATTCATTCGGTGTCAAGAACTATTGTAATTTGGCTCTTTGCATTCATAGTTTATCTCACATATAATCCTCAGGATAACCATTTGAGATAGGTGTTACATTTCCCATTTAACAAATGAGGTTATTGGAGCTCAAAAAAATTAAATGACTTGCCCAAGGTTATTCAGCTAACAAATAGCAGATTCAGGAATCAAGCTCAGACCTTTTTCTTTCAAAACCTGAACTCTTTGGCATAATATATTTGCAGTTAAGATTGACTTTCTGAAAATTGTGAAGTGATTCTAACCTAGATTTAGATATAAATTTGGGGTCCTTAGTTTTAAACTGAAACACGTGAACAGAAAAATAACAAAGAAAGAAAGAGATAGGCAAATATAAGAAAAACATACCCAAATTCGTGTGCTATAATACAAAATGACTTAAAGTGAGATTCAGAAGACATTCTTTTTGGTCCCAACTTTCTCACTAACTAGCTGTGTGACCTGAGGCACCACGTGGGACCTGAGATTTCTCATCTATAAAATGAGGATGTTGAACTTAATGATCTTTACATCCCTTCCAGCATAAAAATTATCTGTGTTCCTGAGTGAGAGTTAGTTGAAGTGTATTTTCATCTTTTCAAAGTCATATTAGTAAAGCAATCAAAGGAAAATAAAAAAGGGAAAGGGGAACAAAAGTACATGCTATGCATTTATGCCATGTCATGGTTTTTTTTCTTTACATAGTCTCGTCAAATTCCCACAACAAACGTGTGTTATTCACCCAATTTTATTGAAGGAAAAAGACTCAGAGGAGTCAAACAGTTCACTAAAGTTTGCTAACAAGATACAATATCTAAAAAGTGTCTGAAAAGCTTAGCTGTAGGGAAAAAACACTTTTATCATTCTTTAAAACAAATATAGTGCTTTGAAAGCTTCTATTTACTTGAACTAGATCATTTGATCACACAGTTAGGTAAATATATCACACCTCATTATTGTGTAGTTTTCATACAACTAGAATACATTTATGCTACAATCCTGCAAGGAAGGAATGAACTTTTGATACAACATGTTTTCTGTTGTTTATGAATACCCAAACCTCAGTGCTTCAGCAAGTAAATCACATTTATTATTTTCAATATTTATTCAAAGTATGTGCCTTAATTTGCTAGTGCAAAGTAATGTGGACAAAAGAAACTTGTTCCTTACATTGTAAACATACGTGATTATTAAAATCAGTACAGAAGGTTAGAAGGGAAATAAAGCCAGATAGAGGATGGAGAGGTAGGCAGATAGAGAGAAAAAGGCTTTGCAGGGAATTGGCCAAGAAGTCTTTAAGAATTGCATGATCCACATTGTAATCCAAAAAGATCATTTGAGCTGCAGTAAGGAAAATGAATAGTTGCAGTGCCAGAGAGGGAAAATAAACTAGTTGTGATGGTATTGTAGTAAATCAGGTAGGAGAAAAAGTGACTTATACTAGGATGGCAGCTATGGAGATGCAGTGAAATGAATTGATTTGACAAATATATAGGAGAAGAAACTGGTAGGACTTGGTTATAGAGAGTGAGGCAGAAAATATGTGAAGAATAACTCCTAGGTTTCTCTTGCATACAACTGGATAGTAGTTGTGGAAATGACCCACATAAGGGGTTGACAGCAGTGGGAAATGGATATTGCAATAAATTTATAAGAGAGTATGATGCTTTGCAGCTGAAATTTCTTCCAAAGAATGTTTTCTGATAAATTACCTTATTCACAACACTATCCTTTTTAGAACAGAAAATTCCCAGGAAGAGATAAGTATAATAAACATAATGATGTACTTCTATAGAAAAGTATTTTGATAACTTATTATTCTCTGTTTTAGACAAGTATTTGCACTTTCCCCTTAATAGACTTCTCACAGAATGTGAAATTGTATTTATTATGGGTAACTAACAGCTGACATTTTTGAGAAATGAGAGAAATACAAGTGCCTTTGGCTTGATTAGAACTATTAAACATACAATATTATCAACTCGGTTATTTGATCAAAATAGTTACTCAAAAAGATAAAGTTAGGTATTTGGGGGTTATATATATTTCAATTTCAGGGCAATTTGCTTTTTAGCTTCCAAATTACCAAAAAGATGTGTTCTCTTCAACAAGTCTATCTTCCTATCCAATTACATCTCTTGGATGAAATACTCAAGCAACATTTTTTTTTAGTGAAACTTAGACAGTATAAGCAGCTTAGGGATATCCAAAATTAGAGGAAATCTTGCACGGGAATCTTATTTATGATAATGCTACTGTCTAGAGGACATTATGATGGTCTGGCATTATCTCTCAGAAATTCCCATTTGAATTGGACTTCAAGGGGTTGAGCTAAAGTTCTTATTGGAAACATACACAAACACATCTCACCCTCATGTATTACACTTTAGTAAATAGTTACTGTATGATGCACTCACGTCATACAGTGACTGTTTACTAAAGTATAATATGTGCTAAGTTTTATGCTATATGCCTTTCAAATATTATCCTATAAAAATGCTCTGTGGCAGGTACTATTGTCCTGGCCATTAGACACAATTCACCATAGAGGCAAAACACTGTTGATTGTAGGTAATTCTAGTTTTTTATGTTTATACCCTATATAGCTAAAATAGCTATTTAAGATAGAAAGAAAGCAAATATGAAGAAAACTGGAAAAAAAGAAGGAAGGATGTTTCCTCATTTATTTCAGAATATGAAAGTGCTTTCTCTTATAAATACTTGCCAAGGGTCTTAGCTCTTAATATGTCTGGTCATCATTATTCTCTTCATGATAACATACTTATGATATTTATTCTGGTATTCTGTAGATCTCAGAACAGCATTCCCTATAAGTGATTATAGAAAATCAAAAAAGGGAGAACCTAAGCATCTCTAGCCAAGTAAATCCACAGATGAATCCAGTTAACTCTGAAAGTCTACTTCATATAATCATGAAAGTAAAATATTCTTCTGGGGACACAAAAAGTATGTTTTAAATATTCCTAAAATCCCATTCTTCTTTCTACTGCAGAGTTCTCTCCAAAGCCATGAGAAACTTGGTCATATCTCGGTCTCCTTCCAAAACCCTACTTCTTCTCTAATCTCTTAGCCACAGTAAGATACTCAGCGAACATGGGTGGGCTGCCTGCTTCATTCTGAATACTGTGCTGCAGATGAGGGATACCAAATCACGGGCATTTTTAAGCTCAAATTAAGTGCCAGGCTTGAATAATTAAAAAACGAAATAAACACTTGTTGGAAAGGGGTAGGAATGGGGTAGTGGGGGTGTGGGGAAGACTTAATCCATGTACAGATTTGTCTGTTTTTTTCAGTATGTAATGTTTTAAATCACCAAACAAAAATATTTTGTATTTCTTGTTTACTCCTTCTTACATTGTGAGGATTTGACCTCATGTGTTCCCCAGAGTATCATATATTCTAATTTGGTAACTACAGGACAGGGCCTACAAATCTGCATCTTATACAAAACCTCCCAAGTAAACTAGATATACACTGAAGTTTGAGACCCAGTTGCCTAAAGAAGTCTCTTTAAGTCTGCTATGCATATTCCTTGAGGAACAACAGTCGGCCTCACCTCAAAAATAAAAGAGGTTCAACTTGAATAGAAAAAAAAATGCTTGTCTGGATGAGTCATCCTTGAGGGTGTACAGTCCCAGTGATGTGTACTTGAGGGATGACCACCTTCTCATTTTTTCATTAGGATGAAACACTTCTTGAAAAAAAAAAAAAAAGGCCAACCCAGTCTTTTTGCTATTCTAGCTGTTAACAATCCAAAGCGTATTCTGCCTTCTGAAAGTTAAAATTTACGAGTAGATCAGAAAATAGGGGTGGGGAATATGGTGGGAAATAAAAGCCCTTTCATAAGGCTGTTCAAGATTTTAACTGTTGGAAGGTTATTCACTCAGGTACGCCGTTTTATTTTTATCTCCTCCCTGGAATATTTAGATCTGACCGGTATGCCTGACGGCTTTTCTCCTGGTGCTGCCGTGGGCTGCCTCAAAAGAAAAATGCTTATGTAAAGAAGACAAGTGTGGGAAGGCAAGCATCAGCTTAACAGACCAAGGAGCTCAGCAATTCCACCCACTGCTTCTTTCCCGGAGCAAACTCCCGAGAGATGCTCTTCTAGCAAGATGTCTAGTGCTTTACAATGCTTCCACAGCCCTTTCTGATGCTATGATTTCCTCCTGATAGCTTAATTTTATTAGATCATAGGAGCACAGTCTGTAAATGTGAAAACACTTAAAGGGAAAAAGAAACTTTCAAAGCAGCTGTTTAATGGAGGGATTTTTTTCTTTAAAGAACCCATAAGGAGGGAAAAAGAAAACTAACTCTAAAAACTTACAAAATAAAAGCTATTTAGGCAGGCTAGCTTTCCTTTTCCCTCTATAAGTAAAATATTCATGAATTCTACCGCTATGGTACTGTATGCTAGATGCAATCAAAAACTCTTATGCAGAGCAAAAATCATTGAAAAGTGTACTGATACCTTACAATGCTTCACAGAAAATCCATGAAATCTGCAATGCAAGGCACTGTCTCTTACTGTAGCAACATTGCTTCACAAATTTCCAGGAGAGGTAGCAGATATCTTCATTTTCTGTAATGCTCTTCCTAATAAGATGCCTGGAGCAGGTAGCTGGCTGCTGTAAGGGCTAAGGATTCTATAAGAGTCTGAAAGGAGGAGAAAGCATTCAAAGGAGCGGATAATCACATTTAAGGCCCAGTCAACAATGGTGTCCTGTAATTCAAACTAGGGAAATATTTGGTGATCTGGAGAACTGATATACCTCATGAAGGAGCAAGACAACTCCAAAGACATGGTCCAAAGGACAGCTCATCCTTCCATGAGTGATGGATCACCAGTCTCCTTGAGCACCAACAAAGTGCCCTCTTTCATGTGCCCCTCCATCAGTCCATCTGTCTATGCTTCCACTGATCCATCCATTCATTCAGTTTTTTAGAGTGTCCACCATATTTTGTGTATCATGAATGAGAAACACGATTGATGAGATGTAGTTCCTACTCCCTTACCCCACATAAACCTCTCATGTTTAAATAGATAAAACAGATGGACATATTTCTGGTTAAAAATGGTGGATTAAACACATACTTACCTCAGGTCATCCTCAAAATAAACAGAATAGAAGAGGATGAGTGGTAACTCATTTAGAAGGCCTCAGAAAGCTGCCTCCCGAATGAGCAGTAGGAAGGTCTGAGAAACCACCCCATTTTATATGAAGGGAGCATCGAGGGACTTGGGTAAAACTTAAATCAAAAGTAATTATTAAAAGTCTGTTTAAGAAGCAGTCATAACACCAAAATTTCTTTTTTCACATCTCCCAGCCAAGTTAAAGCCTTTTTCCTGCTAGTTAGAATAAACAGGAGACTTATTTTCTAGTAGGTGATACCACAGAGTCTCTTCACTTATAAGACACAAGGGACAGGGAAGAGCAGGGATCCTGTGCTGACAACATGGGGAGTTGGTGCAGAATTATAGATTGAAGGTTGAGGACCCCCCCATCCTGCTGTTTTCCTTCGTTAGCATTCTGGACACCCATTGCTAAGTATATACCTTCCAGCCATATCTTGGGAGAATGTTTTCTACTGCATCTAATAACCTGAAGGAACTAACATGGAATTTTCTAATTTAAGAAATAAACAAAGACTATTTCAGTCTCTTCAATGTTCAGTAAAGACCGTCATCTACAAGCTCTACTTAGAAGCACAGACTTCCATTCAGTTGTTCATTTCCGCACTCTTCTACATGAAGAAAAGAAAGCCAAGGATCAGTAGATACTTTAGGAAAATCTTTCATATAAAAAAGCACAAAGCAAAGAAATAGGAAAAGCATCTTAGTGAAACAGAGTGTGTGTGGGAGAAAAAATACTCTAAAATGAAACCATTTATTGACAAAACTGAGAAAGGAGATATTTCAGCCATGGGGAGGGTGGGGCATAGTGTTTCTCAACTAGGTACTAAGAGCAGACAGGAGTGTTACTCTAAATCTACGCTGTGCAGTAGAGTAGCTGTTAGCCACATACAGCTGTTTAAAATTAATTGAAATTAGACTAAATTACAAGTTCATTTCCTCATTTGCACTAGCTATATTTCAAGGACTCAATAGTCACATGTGTACTATATTGGGCAGTGTGGATAGAACATTTCATTATTGCAGAATGTTCTGTGAGGGGCTGCTCTGAGGGGGAACTTGTGCTGTAGACGAGTGAAAAAATATATTAACATTTCCTCTTAAATGCTTAAAATAATAATGACAGCATCAACAAAATGATGGAAGAATATGGAAGACAGTATCAGTAGCTTTTACTCAAGGAGTTGAAGAGGTGCCATTTCACCTGAGTCATGTTTTGACACACTGGAAATGGAGTGGGAAAAAGTCTTGGGTTTGAGACCAGGCTGGCTTTACGTGCTGTCAGATATGGCCCTTCCTGTGCCTGCTTCTACAGTTTCAGTCAGAAGAAGCTACAAAAGCAGAAATAAATGTTTCAAGGACCAAATGCAAACATATGAAATCTAAGAAGTCAAGGGGGCATTTCATGTTGAAAAAATCTCTGAGCATTTGGGTCAGTGGAAGCAGAGTGAAATGCTGTCGAGTGAATATTGGGGAAGAGCATAAAACCCACAGTGAATGTGAAGAGTATGGCCAATTTGGTGAAGGTGGATCAAAATGTCATTGATTTAGTTACTTTTCGTAGAACCATGTTCCCCTCAACTCTATTATGTATTTAGAGTTCCATTAAAACGTAAATTTCACACCTGCACTCTAGAGGTACAGGTTTTAAAAAAACGGGAAAAAGGTGGGGGTGGAACGTGTTTCCCCCTCTCATTACATTCAAAACCATTAGTAAAATGTCATGTTATTTCTTGTTCAGACACCATTTTCTGGCCAATGATTCACAAAAAAGAGCATAGGAAGAAGCAGGAGGGAAGTTGTCAGATGGAACTGAAATAATTAACTCGAAGGAAGAAAAGAGATAAGGTGAGGAATACATGAATCAGCACAAAGTTTCAAAAATAAAACAGAAGTTGAGGACTTCCTGAACTCTTGCTTATTCTAACTAGTTGTCATTTCTTATTCATAACCATTGTAAATAAGAACCAGTTGAAGATGTGAAGGTAGAAAGGCATTTCCAGTCTTATTTCCAACACAATAGAAATGTTATTGATAATGGCAGTGGTTTAAAGACTGGTTATTTATGATATTGTTAAATTTACCACATTTACAATTCATATTAGCACCATTCAGGATATAGACATTGTTATTTTATAACTGTAAGATGTGTCGTTGGTCTATTAGAGAATGTCTCTTGCCAGATTCATTATTTAATTTATTAAGCTCACATTTTTGAGCATTTATCAAGAGCTATGTTTCTGGATTGTAAAGACACAGATGCCTAAAATGAGGAAACTTTTTTTTCTGTCGTTGAACACAGTCAGGTATTTTACCATTAAGAATGTGTATGTGGAGCTGGTAGAGAGGAAGAGTTCAGCTGTGCCTTGTAGTAAAGATAAAATTCACCAGATGACTTTTCAATTGCAGGCACTATATTGTTATTTAATCATGGTAAATATCTTGAGAAGGAACTGCAATTTCTCCTTTGAGCATTAGGGAATGCAAAACTATGTATTCAGTGAAGGATATTCTAAAAGTAAAATGTAAATGTACTGAAAATATATTTTGAACTATTTTTTTTTTTAATTCAGGCTGGGCATGCCTATAATCACAGCACTGTGGGTGGCTAAGATGGGAGGATCACTTGAGCACAGGATTTCAAAGCTATCATTCCACCACTGCACTCCAGCCTAGGTGACAGAGCAAGACCTTGTCTGCAAAAAAAATTAATTCAATTTTCTAAAGGCAATACCTTTATTCAGTAAATATTGATGAGCATTTACCAAGTGTCCAGCTTCCTTCTAGAAGCTCCAAAACAAAATAAATGTAAACTAAGAAGAGCTAAATATGAGCTATTCTCATATTCTAATGGGAGAAATAAGGTAACAAAGGAATAGTATGTGAGGTGGCATGTTGGTGAAAAATAGGGACTTCCTTAGAGAATCAGAGGAAAAAAAGCAGAATGAGCCTTCACCCATATTTTTTGCATTTCCAACCCAGTTGGAGTATCTAGTGAGAAAGTATTACAGACTTTCCTCCAACATTTATGTGCTACTGGACAACACAGTTACTCTCAGCTCACCTCTGAGTGGCAGTTCACAGCAGTGTGGAAGATTCCTCTCTTGAGCTGAGTCCTCTTAGGGTATTAGGTGAAAGTATCATACTTTTGGTTGTCCCTTATACCTTGTGCTGCTGGTTATGTGACCCGGATTCATCACAGCAACAACTGCTGCAGCTGCCCCGGCCCCTAATAATTCTCTGGATCAGTTGATTCCATCATTTCCTGGAACTTCCCGTTTGCCCTGTGGGCACAGAGGCACCTGTGCCCATTGAGCCAAAGAACTACACCTAGGTAGCTTATATTTCTTTCTTTTTTTCTTTTTTCTTTTGGAGATGGACTCTCACTGTGTCGCCAGGCTGGAGTGCAGTGGTGCGATCTCGATTTACTGCAACCTCTGCCTACCGGATTCAAGCGATTCTGCTGCCTCAGCCTCCCGAGTAGCTGGGACTACAGATGCACACCACCACGCCCGGCTAATTTTTGTGTTATTTGTAGAGATGAGATTTCACCATGTTGGCCAGGCTGGTCTCAAACTCCTGACCATGTGATTCGCCCACCTTGACCTCATCCCAAAGTGCTGGGATTACATCCCAAAGTGCTGGGATTACAGGTGTAAGCCGCTGCACATGGTCAGGTAGCTTATATTTCTTCATGGTAAAAATATGAATATATGTTTTTAATGTATGTGTTATGTTCACATGGATTTTAGTGTCTCCAAAAGTAAGTGGGAGCCCTTCAGGGGTATGGGACAGTGTTTATTCTTTAGTGTTTTTTTTTTTTATTGTATTATTATTTCCCTTCCCTCTTCTACGTAGCTGGTGCTTTGAGTGCAGTAGGTTCTCAGACCTGTTTCCATTCAAAGTCTATTTATCCATATGACAAAACTTTACTAAGTATGTACTGCAACATCCCCCATAGTTTAGTGGCTTTAGAGGCACCAAGATGTGGACAAATTGGTTGTTGCCCTTGAAATGTTCCTAATCTGTTTGTGGAGATGAATGCAATCCATGCATGGATAGTTACAGGACATCTAAAGGCAGCATATGGACAGGGTAATAACTGTGGTAAGAGTTTAAAATCAATATACACTCAGGCTCAGGGAAATTAGGACAGAAATTAATTTGTGAATCTTGAACTAAGACTTAATGAAAACAAAGAATTTGAATTAAGGAGGCTATTCCCAGTGTGGAGAATGTCATAAACAAAGACATAACTTCTGGAAAGAGCTAAACATAAGTGGAACATAGAATTTATATTAGCCTTGCTAAGTAAGAGAGTTCTATGAGTGGGGAAGGGACAAGGTCAAATAGGCTAATTGGGACTAATTAATAGCAGACCTGGAATTCAAAAAGAAGGATATAGTTTTATTCTAATAAGTAACAGAAGTTACTATTTATTTTTAAACTGGAGACTTACTCAAAAAAATGAGAACATGAAAATATTTTAGAAAGTATTCACAATAAGCCAGGTGTGGTAGCTCAAGCCCGTAATTCCAGCACTTTGGAAGACTGAGGTGTGGAGGCCACCTGAGGTCAGGGGTTAAAGCCTGACCAATATAGTGAAACTCCGTCTCTACTAAAAATACAAACATTAGCCGGGGGTGGTGGCATGTGCCTGTAGTCCCAGCTGCTTGGGAGGCTGAGACAGGAGAATTACTTGAACCCGCGAAGTGGAGGTTGCAGTGAACTGAAATCACACCACTGCACTCCAGCCTGGGGGACAGAGCCAGACTCCATCTCCACAAAAAAAAAAGAAGAAGTATTCACAATGACTAGTCATTAATTTGTCATCCTAAAAATCATAAACAATAGTATTTTTTTGTATATGTAACCAAGATGGCCAACCTGTCAACTTAAACCTGCATAAGCGTGGCTCAATTGTCTATTCCACACCTGGAACAAGTCAGTCTACCCACATTCCCCATCTAACATGCAAACACACACACACACAGTGAGAGAGAGAGAGAGAGAGAGAGAGAGATTTCTACTCAAACAGGAGCTTCCTGATGTAAAACAGTCTTCTTCAGGTTTGAGGAGATGGAGAAATTTAGGTCACAGGGATACAGACGCTTAGCACTGAATGTTAGCTACCTTAAAACTTCTTATTGAGTGACCTTCTTTTATTCCCTCTTCTGTTACAATCTCTGCATTCTCCTGAGAAACAAAAATCAACTAGAAATTAAAGACAAGTACTAGTACAACACTCCCATTTTATTAATAGAGGTATTAACTTTTTCTAGCTTACTTTCTGCCCCCTTTCTGAATTCCAGTCACCCTGCAATAGTTGTGACCACTTTGCTTAGAGAGAGGGGAAGTGGATTGCTTATACGGGCGCATCGTTCTCTCCCTGGCCCTGCATGCTCTTCAGGTCTTCCTAGCAGCTTTGCAATATTTGGTAAATACAATGAAGGAAGAGCATGTCTGTCCCACAAATTCTCTGGAAAGCTCTGCCTAAGCCAGATTTGTAGTAATTAAATAATGTCATGCATTGAGTGCCAGAGGCCACCAGGTAAAAGCAGATTTTGTATTTTATTCATTTTGTTGGTAAAACCATCTCTTTCTCTATTTCCCTCTATACAAACTTTCATTAATTTGTAAGGACAGCACTTGCCCATATTTTTATTTTGAATGTCACGTTAATAAATTGAAACCCCTTTGGTATCTTAATGAAGTGGGTGATTCAAACAAATCATGTCTATTTCGGAATCACAAATTCTGCCTCATTGTTCAGGAAATTTCCAAACTCTTATCTCTGGGCAGTCTACAGTGCTTAATTTCAATAACAGAGTCTTTTCGTAGAAGGGCTTTGTGTGCTTCCAGAGCAATTTTTGTTGGCTCTTCGATTTCAGTTACACAGTTTGTGTGCTGATTTCCTCCCTCTCTGATGTGTAGAACTCAGCATTCTCGAAAAGACAGATGCTGGCAGAGGGTTTGAGGAGAGTCTGTGATTTCTGGACTGTAGTAGGGCTGACTCCCTCTGTAAGGAGGGAAGGGGGAGAAGTAGAATTCTTTTCTGCCTCTGACTGAGGGGTGGGTCCTAATGTTCATTGCGGCTGATGCAGAACTCGGCTTAAATGATACAGGACGTGAGGGGGTGGTGGCAAGTACAAAACGGTGAAATAAATTACCATATATATCATGTTCTGGTGGTTGAGATAGAAGTGATGTGTGTAATGAATCAAAGCTGGAAGTAGTTCTGGTGCGTGGTGATAGTGAGGGAGACAGAGTTCTCCATGGCTCAGCCGCAGCTTCAGAGGGCTCTGTGTGAGGAATATGTGAGTAAGCAGAAACCAGTCACTGTAATGTGACAAGGGAGGACACTTGTGAGGGCACAGGAGACCACGCGGTTTTGTAGTGGGGATCTGTTGTTTTGCCAGCCCAGCACTCTGATTTTCCTGTGGGGAACTTCTCCCCCCTTGCTGCATGCAGCCTTGCACACACTCAGTTAGGGAGCCTTCCCCTCCCCTGCAGTGGCACGCACACGTGACCCAGGCTGGACCACAGTCTTTCTCTGTTTTGGAATATGAAGCTTGAGTAGAGTGATGCAAAAATGGAAATAATCTGCAGCTGATTCATTCTGACAGAAGAGCCCTGAAGAGATGACCCATTTGTTGCTGCTCCCCAGAGTTAACCTGTTTGCCCTCCTTATTTTCGCCATGGCTGTTTTGGTTCTCTTTGATTATGTAAGCTACTGCATATGCCTAAAAAATTGTTATTGTTGTTTTTTTCCTGTTCACGTTAGTGTCAGTTTCTTTTGCTTGCAATAAAATATTTCAGTTGTTGAAATTTTGAGCTCTAAGTGTCTTGGTTGTGGATTATGTTAACAGGCAGGCTGTTTGCTTAAAGGCGTTTGCACGAATCTTATGTAGTCAGAGTGGAAAAGAGAGATGTTGAAATTGAAAGAGTAAAGTCTAGATTAGGATTAGAGTTAAGGAATTGTTCTAAGACCCCTGTAGGAGGTATGTAAACTCCTCTGAACCCCACTTCCTCATGTGTTGCAGAGTGATAATCATTCTTTCACCCCAGTAGAAGTGAGAGTTATGTCAGATAAAATTAGTAAATACCTGACACAGGGCTTGGTAGACTGAATGTGCCTGATTAATCTTGTTGCTGTTCTTCCCTCAGTATGAGCTCTCTCTGTTTCCCAGTGAAAATTCTAATGAGGATGGCAGGTTAAACAATACATTGAAATGGTATACATTTTGTTTCAGGCTTCTTATGATTGCTTTCCACAGTGAACATGATGTGCAATATGTGGACACAGATTTGTGTGTCTTCTTTTGGAAACTTTTCATTAGTATGAAATACTTTGTTGGCAGCAGGCACAAGAAGTTTTAAGAAACTCAGTGGTTTAAAAATGATGAAAGTGAACATGTTACATACATTTCACGGCCTAGTCTTGACTGAGAGTAGGTATGAAGGATATTCCATTAACATTTCTTCATTTCACTAATTCTAAAACTCTCTTTGCTAATGATCAATTAATCCTTCACTTGTGTCTTTTCCAGGACTCAGTGAGGGATCTGGCTTGGGCCACCACTCTATTACATCACTAGGACACTGGTCCTGTCATGCTGACGCTTTGTGGTTGTGATCTAATTCTGCGGCTGCTTAGTCCAGACATGAGGAGAATATCTGCCTGTCCCTTCTTGCTCAAGCCCCACCTCATGCTGAGCTCATATTTCACTTGGTCCTTGTGCTCCGAGGCAATCCTGATTGTCATCAGTCATTTGCCTCTTCATTTTTGACCTCTCTTCCTTCTGTTTCAGGCTTATGTCTAGTCCATTAGTGCGAACTGAGAGTGAGAGTGTGGATTGACAGAGGCCATGCATTGTGCTTGCATTATTCTCATTTTCTGGTATCTGTGGATCCTTTGCATAACTCCATTCTTTTCTAAATCTAAATAAATTATGCTTATTGTTTTATATACTTATGTAAATATATTTAAATTTATATGTAATTTTTTAAAATTATATATCTGTATAAATCAAACAGATACTTATAAGGATGATGTCACCCCATTCCACACTTTAAATTTCAGACATATCTAGTCTCAAACCTGGACTAGCTAGGATACCATGTTACATTTCCTAGGGAAAGCTAAATCGGGTTATTTTCTCAGTAACTGAACTGTTTTGCTCACAACCATGATTTGATTGAAATTCCTATACTATGATTGAAGAGCACTATTTTAACCATAATCCTTTAAAGAGCAAAATAAGTATTGATAGCACATTTTCCATCTTTTGTAGAGAGGTTTCGTTAATACTAACAAACCATAATCTTTGGGTATTGAGAAGATTACGTGAAAGCAAGACTGTTAATTATGTTCTCAAAAGAAGTAATGTTCTTTAAAATAGAGAAAGGTAAAGAAATTGTAGTTGCTATGACTAACTTCTGTCTAACAAAATTGATAAAATTTGGTACTTAGATAAAAGCTTTTAGGAAGTAAACACCAGTTGTTTCTCACTATATTTGAATAAATCATTGATTATAAATTTTAGTATTTTACTTTTTAAGGCAAACATCTGGTCATTGCTCAATCTCAGGAAAACAAACTGAAATATTCTATGAAAATATTGTGGATCTATTAAGATATTTTCTGTGAAGCAAATTATCCTGGCTGGGAGAATGTTTATTTTTTTTTTCTGAGATTAGAAAAGGAAGTTTCAGCAAATAAAGCTGATCATTTTGCATTCCAGTATGCCTTCATCTTGCTTCCTTTTCTATTTATTTAGTCTAACTTCAGAAATTCCCTATGAATTATTTCTCAAATCTCCTGCCATCTTCTCATTCAGTTACAAGTTCTTGCATTTCCTACCTTGTCCTCCTTTTTTTTGAAAGCACACGTAATATGACACCACTGCATTTCAAAATGAGAAGCAGAAATTGTAGCCCACAGTTAGTGCCTACACAATGCATACAACTGTAATAAAGAGAACAGAGATTTTTGAAATCTGACAGTGATGGGTTCAAATCCTGGATCTGCCATTTGATTGCTTTACAATCCCCCACCTCCATCCTAGTGCTTCAGTTTCTTAAGGTGTAAACAGGCAATACCTACCTCAAAAGATTATTATAAAAATCAAAAAGAAGTGTATTCTTTCCTCCAGTATGAGAAAAGAAAATCTTTTCCTTTGCTGTCATCTTGGAGACACGTTCACTTTTCCAGGACACCCACCTGCTATTTGGAAAATGATGTCTTAGAGGAGCTGTAGGCCTTTCCAATCTAGAGGCTTTTTGTCCTTTCATAGAAGGAATGGCTCTAAAAGTCAGGAGAGAGACATAAATGCTTCGTATCTCTACAAAATGAACACTTGGTCAGTTTATGCATGCTCCTAAGGAGCTCAGTTCTGAAATCAGGGTTTGATGATGAAGATCTGAACATTACTTTCTCTAAACATTTGATCTGTTGTTGAATGCATACAGCTGGTTACTAAATATATTTGTTACATACATTTTAAATGATCAAGGTGCACTATGTGTTTGTGATTGTTTCCAATGTATGCATGTATACGTATTTGCAGGCAATATTTGGTATTTTTCTCTTTGTTGCAAAGGGAACACTCACATTTTATGTGGCAAAAATAAAAGTGCTTGGAAGTCTTATAAGAATGTATATTGTAACATTACTTAGAATTAGTTTTTTAAAATGTCCAGTGATGGGAGATAGGGAAATTATTCTACAGTTTAATGACAGAATCTTACAAGATTTTAAAAATTGTGTAGTTGTAAGAAGAAATACAAATTTAAAAACAAGAGGCTTAATGCCCCTTGTTGAAAATTATTGATTTCCCTCTGCTACTTTTCTTTTTAGAGCATTTGCTTTAGAAAACTTATAATTGCAAATACTTTCTTCTCTCTTTGAAATATGTATAAATCCTTTTGAAAACCACATAGGACTTTTGTTATCTTTATGACCCAGGAATGTCTTTCTCAGGGATCTCGAGGCCATCTTTTCAGAATATAAACATTAAGGGAGATAGTACCCCTACCTGCCAGTTTCTGGGTAAGAGTGGAAGTCTAATTTTGGTGGGCTCCTTGCTGCAAGTTGCAGGTGAATTTAAGATGAACTGTGTGTATGACAAATGGTGATGTCAAGTTCTCTTACTTGAAGACTAGTTATTGTTTATCTTGAAAACATTCATGTAATGAATTGTGTCTGGGCTACTTAAAAAGGTGAGATTTTTTTTCCTGCTTTTTCAATCTCTTAGCAGATTGCGTATGATATACATCAGATTTTGGTTTAATGCTTATTCAAAAACAAAATCGTTTTCTTTCTCTTCTACCTTTGTGAAGAGGTTTTCTAGGTTGGAAGAACATTTTGTTTTTAATTGTGCTTCCCCAACAATGTAAAAATCCTAGTAATGTGAAAAATATGTATGAAATAACACATAAAATATTACAGAAAATTATGTACGCTTTAAAAAATACATAGCACATACATTTTTAATATATAATTAAAGAGTAGAAACACATTCATACAAAACAGTTGGTGGTATTATGGGTGATTTTAATTTGTATTTCTTTTAATTGTTTTAAATATTTTTCTATAATTTTATGTAGTACCTCTAAAGCTGGAAAATAAGTTATTTAGAAAGAAAATAATTTGATCTCTTTCAATGATATTGTAGAACTTGACAACAATAATCAAATTAGTGAGAATAAACTACAACTCTGTTTTTTTCTTCCAAACATCATGTATGCTTCATAAAGCTACTATTCATGAATGCTGGAAGAGGACTTGTCTTTAGAACTGAGAGAAAGCAGTCATGGGTATGAGGGAAGCATCAGTAAGCCATTGAACTATGTCATCTCTTGGTTTAACATGAAGAAAAGACAACTTCTGTACACTTTGGTAAAGAAAGACAAGTCGAAAGGTATAAGAAAGTAGTTGGAAAGTTATCTTACTTTTTGGCTGTTAGGTGTCACGTTATCTTACTTATTTCTCTATAGAAGTGACCACGTCCAAATTTAAAATGATGACGATTGAGAATAGGGACTAATATGACTGTGCCAATGATGGCAATGAGTTAAAAGCAGAAAAAAGAACATGGATTCTAGCATAAGAGAAAATCCAGTAGCAATTCTCCACAGGCAGCAAATAATTTGTTTGAGTGCATAATTAATAGATTTGTCAGAAAGTACTTAGATTGTGAAATATTGCGCATAGCCCTGTTTCCAGATGGATTAAGATGAATGGGTCCTCCAGCAGCATGTGAAACCTCATTGCTCAGCGGCTGGAGAATTGCTGCATCTAGAGTTGTTTGAGTCTTTGCCTCTTTGTGCTCCGCTTTCTCTTTCCCTGGCTGCAGGGGGAAAAATGAATAGAATGCTTCTAATTCTGATATTGAATGGTGTCCTTTACCTAAAGGGCATCCAAGAAGACGAAATTAAATCAGAAGCTCAATGGGGACACTTTCCACTAAGCAGGAATTTAAAACAGGAAAATGTATTAACATGTTGAAAAATGGTTAAATTAAGCCGATTTGTGGATCAGAGATGTGACTTTTCAGCAACAAGCCACAGATGTCTTTCATGTGCAATTGCCTGCACATTGAGAGGTGACACATGCCTTCTTTACCCTTGGAAATATCCATGTAATACATACCTGGAGGACTCTGATATAAATTTGCTGGTTTAAAACAGTATGATGAGAATCCAGTTTCTATTTCTTTTTAGAATACAATTGATATGAAAAAAACTTTCCTATCAATAATTTCCACCTGAAAATTCTTGCTAACGATAAGGAAGATGGGCTTTCATTAGTGGGGAAAGACAGTTGTTAGCACCAATAGTAGCCGTCAGTATTTAGGTGCTCAGACCAGTTAAATTATTGGTAAGATTATTAGATTTACTAAATTTCACCTATGGTAAATTTTGCTTTATTTTGGAGAAAATAAGTGATGTTTTTCATCTTGTTTTACGTTTTGTTTCATGTTTGTTTTTTATTACATGGGGAGATGAGGTGGAGACATGATTCAGCATCTCATTGGGGCCTGTTGTGATGTCCTCACTTTACTTTTTAGTTATTTCTCCTAGGCAGGTATTTAGCAGAGCCGTGGAGGTCAAATCTATTTTTAGTATTGAGGGGAGATGATTATAAAACTGGTGGTCATTAGAGATTTGCATGAATTATTTTCCAGGGCAAACAATTGAGGAGGACACTAGTAAGCACTTAATAAGTTGTTATTTTATCTTCCATTGAAAGCACTGGCCTACCCAATAAAGCCAAAGCAGTGGAATCTAACCAGGGCTGGCGTTCATCAAGTTTCATTCATTGATTCTACATATGTTGAGAATCCATTTCATTGCTTTTCAAAATGTGATTCTGAGACTAACTGAATCCAAATTGCTTGAGGTATTATTTTAAAATGTAGATTTCTATGTTCTATTCCTAAATCACTGAATCAGAATTGCTGCATAGTAGGCCTGGGAATCAGAATGTACCAAATTTGGAAGCACATGCACATACTAAAAGCTTAAGTAGGCTCTTTGGTTACAAGCTGGGTGAAATGTTCTCTTGCTTCAGCCCTTACCATGCCACTGCATTAGACCTTGCATGAGGAAATCTGTAATAAAAGGAAAGGAAGAGTATTGTGAGATGGTTTTAGGACTTAGAGGGATCTTTTAAATTACTTGGAGTTTGCTTCTTTCGTTTTCATTTGTTGATTTACTCATTCTTTTCTATGTCAACAAATATTTATTGAGAATGTTTCCCATATCAGGTACACTTGAAGTTCCAGGGATATGAAGGAAATACAGCATTGTGTTCCTCCTACCTTTTGCTCTGAAATCCATTTAGTTGTAAAGTCCTCTAAGGCTCAGAAAGCAGACTTGGCTCTCAAATCTGACCAGATTCTATTTCAGAACTCCTGCTTCTTATCTTGTTTTAGAAATTTTTCCAGACTCTCCTGGAGTTTTTGAACCTCAGATTTTTTACAGAGTTTTACTTTTATTTTGGTTCCTTCTATTTTTAAAACATACTTTTCTAACCCAAAGCCTCAGAGGTTGAGGAGTACAGACTTGACAGGGAAGCAGAGAGCAAATTACATGTTATCAGAAAATTCAATAAATGAAACTAAAGCTTCATATAAAAAAATTTTAGATCAGAAATTCTTTTATTTAAATCAGAAATCCAATGTAAAACAAATTTTCATGTAAGAAAATTTATATTAGAATTTCTCAATAACTTGAAGTTTAAGAGTAGGTTAGAATGAAAATTTAAAATGAACACCTTTAATCTTCTTGGTCTGTTCAGTGTAAGAAAAAATACCACAACTTTATGATGAATTAGAGTTGTTCAACATTACCATTTCTGTTTCTCTTACTTTGTTGGTTAGAATCAGATGAAACTCTGGATTTATTTAAGTAAATATAACTGTGATGCTAAAATCATGAATCTAGTCAAATAAATTACCTTGACACAAAGATTTCTGATAGATGAAGTGAAAATATTCTAGAAATAGAAATGTGGGCATTAGATGACCTTTTAAAGTCACTTTGGTAAAAAAAATTAAATGGCAAATGAATTCTAATTCTTATGTCTCTCAATATATCACAGCAAACTATATGGAAATATATTCCCATGGTAAGCTAGAAGGAATGGTTTAATGATTTAAAACATCATATTTGCAATGATTAGAAACCATGGAACAGTCGGTTTGAATCTCAAACACTTAGCTTAATCTTCTTTCCTTCTAAAACATGTCAATAGAATATCTAATTCAGACTCTGTGTGTATGTGTGTTTGTGCGTGTGTGTGTGTGTTTGTGTATGCACTTTATGAAGGAAGCAACAAAATCCAAAGATTTTCAGAAAAGTAAAAGTTTCATAACACTATTTTCTTCTAAAAACAGTTGGTCTCACAGTATTCATTCTAAGATTTGTGTAAAGTATTTGATAAAACTGGGGAAACTCATTGTTTATTTCTCCTCTATTCCAGGAAAGCAAGCTTAGAATTCTCTGCATAATGTTACACTCACCATTTTTAATTAACCCCAAGGAATCTTGAAAATATGCAATCAGTATAAAGGCTTGCTTGCTGCCTAAGCCCATTGCATATGATAAAATTGCATTTTCTCAGTCTTGGAGATGAGATGCTGAGGGTGACAGTTCTTAAAAGCGTCAAAAAATACCTTGAAAAAAATCAATAACCATCCAGTGTTATATTCAGTGTCTATGGAGCAAATGTTATTTTTTGATATGACTTTTACAAAAAATGCCTAAAAGTATAACTAATTTAGGTGTAAATTACGTCAAATAAGCATGTCTGGGTGCTAAAGAAGATATGGATGCACTGCTATACTTTCTGCTGATCAAAAGTCTGCTCCTCTTTGACAGGTTGAGTTTGGTATTTTATTTAGTATGAAAGTTTTGACATTAAAAAAATCAGAATTTTTTTCATGTTATCATGAGCCTGATATCATGAAGAACACTTATAAAAGTCCTCCCTATAACTCCAGGCAAACAAGTATCAGTCAAAACCAGGCAGGAGACATTGATCTGATTTTAGCAAACCAAATGGCCTAAATTATATATTCCTACTAGTCTTTAGAAATCAGAAGAGAAAAATGCATACTGAATTTAAATTTACATTTTTTGGAGTAGTTTTGCTCTTCAGGGACCTAAATTTCAGTGTGAAGAACTAATTCTGCCCCAGTGATCCTGACGATCATCAGCCTTAGCATCCATGTCAGCATTTAGCACAGTGGAGGCAGCTATCACAATGAGATTGAAAGAAATCCAAAAAATACTTCAGTTAACTTTTCAAAGAAATGATACCCTCTCAAGCTGCATCACCTTCAATGTGATGGTGACTTAGTTTCAGAAGAAATCTTCAGAAAAGAGCCCTAGGGATGTTTTTTAAAATGAAATGAATTTTGTTCTAATAATACAAGTAAAACTTTCAAGAAAAATTTGAAAAATTTATATCTAGAAGTGTAAAATAAATGTGATTACTTCCCTAAAAATGAGCACTAAAATCGTTTTGATGTACTTCCTTTTACCAAATGAAACTTTTGTTTTATTTTTAAAATACTTTTTTTTTTTTTTAATTGTGGGCTATTTCTTTCTTTCTTTTTTCTTTTTGAGATGGAGTTTTGCTCTTGTTGCCCAGACTGGAATGCAATGGTGCCATCTTGGCTCACTGCAACCTCCGCCTCCTGGGTTCAAGCACTTCTCCTGCCTCAGCCTTCTGAGTAGCTGGAATTACAGGCATGCACCACTAGACCTGACTAATTTTGTATTTTTAGTACAGGCGGTGTTTCTTCATGTTGGTCAGGCTGGTCTTGATCTCCCAACCTCAGATGATCCACCCACCTTTGCCTCCTAAAGTGCTGGGATTGCAGGCATGAGCTACCGTGCCAGGCAATTGTAAACTATTTCTGATGAACAAATATATACAATAGCACAACACAACTCTAGTATTGACAACTCTGATTTACCGAAGGTATACATTTTACCATATTTGATTCAGATCCTTTTTTTAAAAAATTTCAGGATTTTGAATATAATTGAAACCTTCACTGCACACGGTCACGTTATTCACTCTGAGATACAGATACTACCTTGAGGTTTGTGCATATAATTTTATCATTATTTATCTATCCAAGAGCAAACAATGTAGAATTCTGTTTTGTGTGTATTTACACATTATATAAATGATGCATTGCAACTATGTTTCTGCATATTTTTTGACTCAACATCATTTTCTATATTCATATATTTAATCAGGTTAATACAACTCAATCATTTTTAACTGATCTAAAGTATTCCATTGTATTAATATTCCACAATGATCCATTCTCCTACTGATGAATCCTTAGATCATTTCTTTTGCTCTTTCAATATTACACAAATTCTTTAATGGATATCATCGTGCAGACCTGCACAAAGAGACTATTTTCAACTTGAATATTCTGAATTGTTCTTAATAACAGTTATAAAATGTATTCTTATTCCTGCTTTGTAAGACAATGTGCATTTCTACATAATCTTGACAGAAGGTGGTATTTTCACAGTTTATTTATTTATTTTTGGCTATGTACAGTGATACAACATCTCATTCTTATTTTAATTTGCATGTCTAAGATTACTAGCAAGATAAATATCTCTTTGTAAATATAATGCCACTCTTCCTGCTTCTTTTTTTGACCTCTTTGTCCATACTTTGCAATTTTTTTCTCCAACATTCCCTGATTTTCACAGTGATTGAAACATATATACAAATCAGTTAATTTTGAAAAATGTATTCATTGCAAATATCATCTCTCAGTCTGCTGTTGATGCTTAAAAATTGACACATGGGGTATATTAATAACAGTATAGCCTAATATATACACATTTTAATTTATTTTCATCTTTGAGAAATTCATTTCTGTCCCATTACTTATTCTACAATATTGTTTTCTGAGAGTTTAAAATTCATGCTTCTTTTTTCAAATTAACTGATTAGTATATCTTGAATTTATTGTTTTCTTTGTTATGAGATAGAGACCTACATTTAAACATATATCTTGACTATAGCACAGTATCATTTATTGATTAGACCATCATTATGTATACGTTTGTCAGGCAATAAATTTCTCTATAAATTCAAATAATTACTGGATGCAAAGCATTTTTGTTTTAAATACATCATTATTTTAATTGTGAATTCTTCTTTAGCACAATAAACATTTTAAATTGTTTAATTTCTAAGGTTGTTTTTGGTTAAGGTTATTCTCCAATTTTTTGTTGTTAATTTCTGATGAATAACATTAACATCAAATAACATATTTTGTGTGCTAGTTATGCTTTAGTATTATTAAGACTATCTTTGTTGCATAGTTCATGCTGAAATTTTGGAAATGATTCTTGTATGCTTGAAAAGATTGTAACTGCTTTTCATGTGGTATAAATTTTGGTATATTTACATTAGATCAAGATTCATATTTTATAAAATGTGACTTACCCAAATATTTTATTGAGAATAGCTATTTGTGGTAACTAATCAAAATAATGGATAAAATTAGTAAAGATATAGAAAATCTGCATTTCAAGGTAATAAGCCTGATTTTATGTATGCATCTAAAACCCTGGAAGTGACCTTCAGAACAGATTTGCTTTTATTAAAACACAAGTGACAGTCACAAAATGTGTCCAAATATAAGACCAAAATGAAGATTTCATGTATACCAAAGAACAGATGTCACATAGTTTTAGAAATGAAGCAGAAATTCAACAGTTATAAGATGAAGGAGAATTACATGGAACAAATGTTAAGCCTTTATTGTCTCCTTAAAAGGAAATACTATTGCTTCCTCCCACAAGGCCTGGTCTAATCAAGTGGGAAATTAGAAGACACTCATGTAATGTGAATCTCACCAAATAAATCTTATAACAGAAATAGAGCAGGCTTTTGGAACTGGAGAACCAAGGCAGAAGGTTTCAACAGCCTTGCATCTCCCTGAATATTCTCAAACCAGTTGAGAAGAGAGATCCACAAAGCAGACGCAGGGAGGATCAGCACAAGGGACACTGAAGTCTGAAATATACTCTGCTGGCTGAACTGACAGATACTTCATCTTCTGTATCTGATGGGTTGCGAATTAAAAATTAAATCTTGTTCTGCTATCTTTTGTTTGCTTCACAGTGAAGAGTTTCCATTATCACTGCTCCCTCCAGGAAACTAATTTCTGAATCATACATTAATTCCACTCTTTAAGCACTTAATAAAGCATGCCAACATTGTGATCAATAATAATGTTCCTTTTGCAAATGCATTTTCGTACTGAATACATAACACACTTGTTAATAAACATGATTTTACATGTGAAATAGAGAAGTAAATGGGAGACGCTGAGGCCCCCACAAGAGATTTTTCTCTCATATTATTTGTCCTACAATGATATTCTATTGATATTCCCCCCACTTTTTTTTTTTTTAACTAATGTGTCTTAAATTCCACTGGAAACTGTAAAATTTTGAACACATTCATCATTGTGATCAATTTTTCCTATTGTGATAAAATATATATTTACTCCAACATTTTTTAACTGTACAGTTTCAGTGGTTGTAAGTCACATGTATTCTTGTGCAGTCATCACTACCATCCGTGTTCAAGACCCTTTTCTTCTTATACAAGTGAAACTCTATATCCTAAATCCCATTCTTCCCTCTCCCCAGCCCCTGGCAGCTACCATTCTATTTTCTGTTACTATGATTTTGACTATTCCAAGTACTCCGTGTAAGGATAATAATACAATATTTGTATATTTGTGACTGGTTTATTTCATATAGCAAAATGTCCTCAAAATTCATCTATATTGTAGCATATGTCAGAAGTTTCTTCCCTTTTTAGTGCTGAATAGTATTCCATTGTACCCACATTTTGCTTATCCATTTATCTATTGATGGACACTTTGCTTGCTTCTGTGTTTTGGTTATTGTGAATAATGCTGCTAAGAACATGGGTATACACATGTCTTTTTGAGACTCTGCTTTTAATTCTTTTGAGTATATACACAAAAGTGGAATTGGCAGATCATACAGTAATTCTATTTTAAACTTTTTAAGAAACAATTATACTGTTACTCATAGTGGCTACATATTATTTTACATTCCCACCACCAGTGCACAGGGTTCCAATTTCTACACATTTTAATCAACAATTGAATATTCTGGGTTTTTTTTAATAGCCTTCCTCATGGGTATTTGATATTATCTCATTGTAATTTTGAATTGCATTTTCATAATAATGAGTGATATCATAATTTTCCATGTGCTTATTGGCCATTTGTGTATCTTCTTTGAAGAAATGTCTGTTCAAGTCCTTTGCTAATTTTTGAATTGGGTAGTTTTTCCATTGTTGTTGGGATTTAGGAGTTCTCTGTATGTCCTAGATATTAATCCCTTAATACATATATGATTTACAAATATTTTCTGTCACTCTGTGGGTTGCCTTTTTACTCTGTTGATCACAGATGCATTCAATTTAACATTTTTCACAGAGTCCAATTTGTCCATTTTTTTGTTGTCTGTATCTTTGGTGTCATTTCTAAGAAATCATTGTCATGTCCAATGTCATAAAAGTTCTGTCCTGTGTTTTCTTCTAAGAATTTTAAAGTTTTTAAGTAAGTTTCAAATCCTTTTTACGTTAGTTTTTGTGTGTGGTAAAAGTGAGGGTCCAACCTCATGTTTCTGCATGTGAACATTGTGTTCTGCAGCACTGTTTGTTGAAAAGATTGCCTTTTTCCTGTTGAATGGTGTTGGCACCCCTGTCAGAAATCATTTGATCATATATTTAAAGGTTTATTTCTGGATTCTCTTTTCCATTCCATTGATCCATATGTGAATTTTTATGTCAGTACTACATTGTTTTGATTACTTCAACTTTGTGGTAAGCTTTGAAATCAGGAAGTATGAGTCCTCTTGTTATTGCTTTTCTTTTTTTCCAAGATTATTTGATAGTCCATGCCCATTAACCTTCATTTTATATTTTCCATCTTATCCTCCTGAACTGCATGCTGGATGATATTCTCATATCAGCCAAACCGCCCACAATTGTCTTTAATGTTTTCTTTAATTATTTTATTTTATACATCTTTCTAAAATTTCTATTTGTGCATTCCAAATCTGCCCAGTTTTTAAATGAGCTTTGTTTTATTTTCTTATGGATTTTATACCTATTTTAATTATTTCAGTAATTTTAAACATGCTACTTTTATTGTTTCAAATTGTTATTTTTTGTACTTTGAGTGCCACTGTCATTTCAGTATTTGTTGAGTCTCCTTTATAGATTTTTTTTGTGAGAGACAGAGTCTCTCTCTGTTGCCAGGCTGTAGTGCAGTGGCGTGATCTCAGCTCATTGTAATCTCTGCCTCCTGAGTTCAAGGAATTCTCCTCTCTCAGTCTCATGAGTATCTGGGACTACAGGTGTGCACCACCATGTCCAGCTAATTTTTTTGTACTTTTAGTGGAGATGGGTTTTCGCCATGTTGACCAGGATGGTCTCGATCTCTTGACCTCGTTGTTCACCCAACTTGGCCTCCCAGAATGCTGGAATTACAGGGGTTAGCCACTGCACCCAGGCCTCTTTGTACTTTTCACTGTGGATGCTACTTCAGCTGTGATTGTTTACTCTAAGTTGTATATACCATAAGCAAAAAAGGATACCTACCTCACCTTATGTTATTCCCCTCTGCTGAATCCCCAGGTATATCTTTGGTCTTAGAATTTCCATATTTTCCTGGTAATATACACATTGATTCTTCATGTAAACATGGGAAAATACTCTTCATCCCCCTTTATGCACCCCAAGCCCAGAGCAGTTAGCACGTTTCTTTCTGTTTCTTTGAGACTGTTACAATTATTTTTTGTTAAAAATCGTCAATGTGAGATTTCTTTTTTCTTTTCTTTGTTTTAAGAGTACTAGCTTTATGAAGAAACCATAGTTTCATCTCCATGGTTTGAACAGACCTGCAGTCAGGTTCCTGTGAATCTGTCATAGCTTTATAAGCAGTAAGGACTTAGTCTGTAATTCCCAAGGCCTACATCCAGTGGCACTGTTCTGGGTCCATCAGCATCAGCTAGAATTGATTACTTTGGCTTTGAGTTTATTTTTTATTTTAGCATTGGAACTTTTGTCTTTTTGTTAAATTTTACTTTTAATTTAAATTATCATTACTTATTTATTTATTTGAGAAGAAATTTTGGTCTTGTTGCCCAGGCTGGAGTGCAGTGGCATGATCTCGGCTCACCACAACCTCCACCTCCCAGGTTCACATGATTCTCCTGCCTCAGCCTCCTGAGCAGCTGGAATTACAGGCATGTGCCACCACACCCAGCTAATTTTGAATTTTTTGTAAAGAAGGGGTTTCTTCATGTTGGTCAGGCTGGTCTCGAACTCCTGACCTCAGGTGATCCACCCCCTTCAGGCTCCCCAGGTGCTGGGATTACAGGCATGAGCCACTGCGCCTGGCAATGTAAATTATTTATCTTTGTTTTTAATATATTTTTATCCTGCCTTCCTAAGTGTTTGTAGTGAATGAGATTGTTTGCATTAAATTATTCTTCCATTTTACTGGAGTTGCTCCACCGTATTTTTCTATGCAGTTTCCCCATAGTTACAATCATATTTTGAGTGCAACTTAAACCCTTGGTTTTCCACTTAATATAATAATAGTAAGATATTTCTGTGTTACTACAAACTATTGAATACAACTTAAAGGGTTACTCAAGGTTTGTAAGTTATGTACTACTGTAAATAATGCTATAGTGAATATTTTTGTCTCTTTTTTTGGCTTTTTAGATTATTTCCTGAGGACTAGGTCTAGAAGTGAAAATTCTAAGCATTTTATGACAATTTTTAATAAGTACTATTGATGGAATAGGCATGTGTTTATATAAACATGCTTACATTGAGCCTTTTAGAATTACTAAAATTTCAAGTAATGTGAAGAGAGTAGCCTAGATATATACCACAGATGATGGCCAGAACACATAATTAGCTCTAAACCATCATTTCCAAACAGGTCGCCATTTATGCCTTGAGTACCTCTAGTGAGAGTGATTGTGCAACCTTTCTTGGTAGCTTGTCTCATTACTTAATTTCTAACATTACTGTTATAAATATTTTCATAATATTTAATATAAATTATCTCTAAGCTATAAATACGTATCTGTGTCCTCTCACCTGCTTAATAATTAAGAGCCAGTTGGTACTTGTGTTAAAAGTGTAGCTCATAGACACACACACACACAAATGTGTTCAAATTTCTTCACATACAGAAATGAAAGCTTCAAGAAATGAAACAGAAACTGTAGCCCAGAAATAGTATCAGAGAACCTCAAAGAGAAATAAATTATCTAGCTGCCCAGCTACAGGCCAAAGCTGATGAAAGATCAATAGTAGTTACAAAACATTAAGTCTTCTGCCTTCAGGGAAGCGACTAAAATCTCTACAAGCAATTAAATAGCCCAAAGCAAGAATGTGAACCAATTGATCAATGTTATAAGGAGGACAATTTTGGCTTAGCATAAAACTTTCTAAAAGTTGTAGCTATCCAAGCACGTAATGAGGTGGTGAATTCCTTAGTATTTAAGGTCCTTCTACAGAAGCTGGGATATTTCTTATCAGTATGTTAAAGAGGAGATTCTCACACCCTTGTCCTTCAAACGTTTTTTTATGAATCGTTTCTTCAGACAAAATCTTACATGAAGACTCATTTTATAAAATAGGGCAACTCTAGTTATAGTGTGAGCTGAGTCCATCCACATGGCTACCTTCTAAAAGCTCAAGTAGACCCTAAGGCAACAAAGAATGTAGTTTGAAAATCCTTTGATGAAAATAGATGAGCTATGAAGACATGAAAAGACATGAAATTTAAATGCATTTTACCAAGTGAAAGAAGCCAGTCTGTAAAGGCCGATCTGTAAGAAGCTAATCTGTAAGAAGCCAGTTACAGACTGTGTAATTCCAACCATGTGACATTCTGGAAAAGGCAAACTATGGAGATAGTTTAAAAAAAAAAATCAATGGTTGTGTGGGTTGTGGGGAGGGAGGGATGAATAGACAGCACAGATTTTTGGGCAGTGAAAATACCCTGGTTGATACTATAATGGTAGATACATGTCGATATATTGTCAAAACCCATAAAATGTACAACACCAAGAGTAAACCCTCATTGAACTACAAAGTTTGAATAATGATAATATGTCAGCATAAGTTTATCACTTTCAACAAATATACCACTCCAATGAAGGATGTTGATTATGGGGGATCTATTCATTTGTGGGCAGGAAAATATTTGCATCTTCTTCTCAACTGTGCTGTGAACATGCAACTGTCCTTAAAAAGTCTTTACAAAGTCCTGTGATACAGAAAACTAAACTGGATGAGTTCAGGAATATCTCCATAAGCTGAGATTCTGTGAAAATCTCTCGTGTGTGTGTTTGTGTGTATGTGTATTTGTGTGTGTGGGAGAAGAGTGAGGAGCTGTTTTGTAGAAACTCCATAATATTTTTGATATCATAATTCATACCATTTTAATCATATTCAATACCAACTCTCCCCAGGTTCTTGGAACCAGAGACCAGTTTCATGGAAGACATTTTTTCCACCAACTGGTGGGAATGGGTGGGGGGAGAGCAGAGATCATTTCAGGATGAAACTGTTCCACTTCAGATCATCAGGCATTAGATTGATTCTCATAAGAGCACACAACCTAGATCCCTCTCATGCACAGTTCATAGTAGGTTCGCACACCTGTAAGAATCTAATGCCATTGCTGATCTGACAGTAGGCAGAGCTCAGGCAGTAATGTTCTCTTGCTTGCTGCTCACTTTCTGCTGTGTGGACTGGCTCCTAACAGGCCATGGACCGGTGATGGTCAGTGGCCAATTTGGCTCCTTGTGAGAACCCATTTATTGGTTTGCAAACAGACAACTACTTGCTGTATCTTCATAGGGAGGAGAGAGATAATCTCTCTCATGTATCTGCTTAGAAAGCCACCCATTGCATTCATGAAGGCTCCCCACCTTCATGGACTAATTATCCCCTAAAGGTTTCCACCTCCAAATATCATCACATTGAGGATTATAGCATTAACATATGTATTTTGGGAAGATGTAAAATTCACCCTACAGCAATTTTACACATTGTTTTGCACTGGATTTTTTTTTAACTTGAAAGTGTATTTAATAATTATTTTATACTGACACATATACCACAACTTTTACATCTAAAATGTTATCTAGAGTTCTCTAGATACACACACATACACCTCTAATCCTGTGTCACAATACATTGTTTCTTGAGAATATCAGTTCTTGGCTCTCTAATACTACTGTTGTTTCAAATCGTTTCAATAAATTTCTCCAACACCATGGTTTGTTAGTTCATTGATTTCTTCTCCTCAATGATATTTACATCATTTCTACCTCAGATGCACATCCTATGTTTATCCTTTAGATCAGGAGTCCTCAAAGTGTTTGTACCTTTAGTATCATCCAAGAAATTTATCTTTCATAGAAATCCAAAATCGTGGACCTCTTGAGTCAGAACACATTCAGTGAGAAATTCTGGGCATGGAGCTCAGCAATCCATATTTAACAAGTTTTTCAGGTGTTACTGACACAAACACATTTGATAACAAGTACTCTGGATCTTATTACTGGCAACTGCTAGACAATCAGTTTCATGTAAACCACTGTCTAACCACCTTCCTGTCTTTCCAGATTCTTCCCTCTAGAACCCAGTTCCTATTTTTAAATTCTTTGATCCTTCCTTCATTCCATCTTTTACCTGCATAATGCCACTACTCCTACCTTTCCCAATTTAAAGTCTACAATTAGGCATAATAAATATTCCTATGCATGTATCAACTTCATAGGTCCTGTATTTTTTCCTTGTTAAACTTTCTTGGCAAAGTGAATATCCTTATTTTAAATCTAATTCTCCAGCTACCCTAAATTAGTACCTTTTGAAGTTGAATGGGGCTACAGAATAATTTACATTCTCACCAGTTGGTCTCTCTTTAAATTCAGTGAACTTGTGAGGGTGCTTGATGCTGCCTAAAAATCATACTTCTCATCCTTAGTCCATTTGTTTTCCCTTTTTTTTTAAACGTAGGCAAGAAATGTATTCCTTCTCCTTGCTTCTCAAACAACAAACATCTATATATATTAGGGCTGCCATAACAAATTATCATGAACTGGATGGCTTAAACAACAGAAATGTATTTTCTTACAATTCTAGGGGCTAGAGATCTGAGATCAAGGAGTCAGCAGGATAATTTTCCTCTGAGGCTTCTCTCCTTGGGTTGCAGATAGCTGTCTCTCCCCATATGTTCATATTGTCATCTCTCAGTGTATGTCTGTGACTTAATCTCCTCTTCCCATAAGGACACCAGTCACATTGGATTTGGCTCCACCCTAATAACTTACTTTAATATAGTTAGATCTTTAAAGATCTTACATCCAAGTACAGTCCCATTCTGGGCTACTAAGGGTTAGGACTTAAATGTATGAGTTTGGAGGGGAATATAATTCGGCACATCTTAATTTCCTTTTTTCTCACCTGATTATCTTGCTTTCTTTTACAGCGAGAAAATTTAAAATGATCAGAGACTTCAGATTAATCACCTTGAAATTCTATTTCTGTCGCTTCCAGGACACCAGCCTGTCTTGCTTTCTTCTTTGTCTTACTACATGCTTCTTTTTGATCTTCTTTGTTGGTTTCTCCTCTTTTCCCAGTTTTTCACTGGTAGAAACACCCGGTAGCTCAGCTATTTGGTATATCTTCTTCTCTCTGTGCACTCCCCCACTTGTTTTCTTGCTGATTTCATCCAGTTTCTGGTGTTAAATGTCTAAAATACAAATCCAAAATTTATATATTGTCTTAAATTATTTGGGCTTCTGTAACAAAATATAAATTGGATGGCCTATGAACAACAGAAATTTATTTCTCATTGTCTGGAGGTTGAAAAATCCAAGATCAGGGCTCTGGTAGATTCAGTATCTGGTAAGAGTTGGCTGTCTCAGTCACAGATGACACCCTCCAGCTGTGTCCTCACATGGTGACAGGGACAAGGCAGCTCTCTGGGGCATCTTTAATAAGATCACTAATCCCATTCATGAGGACTCCACCTTGATGACCTAATCATCTCCCAAAGACCTTACTTCTTATCATCACCTTAGTGACTGTAATTTGAAATATGAATTTTGGGGAGAACACACCTTTCAAGGCATTGCACATACTTACCATCTCCTCTTGCTGTAGTCTGAATTTTTGTGCTTCTCCAAAATTTCTATATGTTGAAATCATAACTCCCAAGGTGATGAAAATAGGAGATGGTGCTTTTAAAAGATGATTAAGTCATGAAGGAAAAGCCCCCTAGAATGGAATTTGTGCCTAATAAAAGAGATCCTAGAGAGCTCCCTTGCCTTTCTCTCATATGAGGATAGAGTGGAAAGATAGCTGTTTATGAACCAGGAAATAAATCCTCACCAGACACTGAATTTTTCAGCCTTTCCTCTGATTTTAGTTTTATATCACTGTGGTCAGAAAAGATACTTGATATGGTTTTCCATCTTCTTACATTTGTTAAGACTTGTTTTGCAGCCTAACATGTAATCTGTAAGTGTGGTACTAAAGTCTCTGACTATTATTGTATTATAGTCTATCTCTCCCTTCAGTTCTATTATTATTTGCCATATATATGCACTCTGCTTTGGGTGCATATATATTTATAATTGTTCCCTTGATGAAATGACCACTTTATTATTATAGATTGACTTTGTTTCATTTTATAGTTTTAGACCAAAAAGTCTCTTTGATATAAAAATAGCTACTCTTGCTCTCTTTCAGTTTCTATTTTCATGGAATATTTTTTTTGAGTAATTCTTTTTTATGTTTTATTTTTATTTGTTTATTTTTATTATACTTTAAGTTCTGGGGTCCATTTGCAGATCACATAGGATTGTTACATAGGTACGCACATGCCATGGTGTTTTGCTGCATCCATTCCCCCCTTTTCTTTCATTCCTTCGCTTTCACTCTATATGTGTCCTTAAACATGAAGTGAGTCGCTTGAAGGCAGCACATAGTTGAGTCTTGGTTTTTCTATACCATTTAGTCTTGATTGGAGAATTTAATCAATTTACATTCAAGGTATTAGGTTTTTGCCCTTACTTTCAATTGCAAAAACGATAATTACTTTTGCTCTAACTTAACAGTTATGGAAAAGTAAGGAGTTACTACTGCCATTTTGTTGTTTTCTAGCTGTATTGTAGCTCTTTTGATTATTTTTTCCCCTTTTATTGTCTTCCTTTGTGATTGGGTTATTTTCTCTAATGGTATATTTTGGTTCCTTACTTTTTGTCTTTTGTATATCTACTACAGGTTTTTATTTTATGGTTATCACAAGGATTACACAAAGCATCTTCTAGCAGGCTATTTTAAACTAATAATTAATTTACTTTGATGACACAAAAGCCCACTACAGTTTTATTCCATCTTCTCCTTACATTTTGTTTTGTATATCCCTTAACAAATTTTGTAGGCATTATTATTGTAATAGCTTTGTTTCTTAAACTTCATGCTGAAGCTATAAGTGATTAACACCATGATTACAGTGGTAAAGTATTCTAAATTTGACTGTGTTTACTTTCACTGAGTTTCATACTTTCATAGGTGTTTGTGTTACAAATTAGCATCATTGTCTTTTACCTTGAAGGACTCCCTTTAATATTTTTTTGTAAGACAGGCCTTGTTGTGATTAACTTTCTCAGTTTTATTTACATGGAAAGGCTTTATATTTCATTTCTGAAGGATGACATTGCTGAGTATAATATTTTTAGTTGCCAGTTATTTTGTTTTTGTTTTTTTTTCCCCTCAGTGCTTTGAATATATCATACCACTCTTACCCAGCCTGTAAAATTTCTGTTGAGAAATCCACTGATAGCCTTATTAAAACTTTCTTATATGTGATTGTTTCTTTTGTTTTACTGCTTTCAGAATCCTCTCTTTGTCTTTAAATTTTTGACAGTTTGATTATAATATGTTTTGGTGTATTCTTGCTCTGAATATGGTTGGAGAGCTTTGACTTTACCTGTATATTTATATCATTCCCTAGATTTGGAAAGTTTTCTGCCATTATTGAAAAAACTTTCTTTTCATATGTCTCTCTCTTCTACTTTTTGATTCGGTATAACTTGAAAAAGTTGTTTTGATGCTGTCTTATAAATCTCATACACCTTCTCAATTCCTTTTTCTTTTTACTCTGACTGCATATTTTCAAGTAACCTGTCTGAATCCACAGATTCTTTTTCTTGATCTTTTCTGCTGTCTGTGCTCTCTATTGTACTTTTAATTTCATTCATTTTTTTTCTGGCCCCCAATTTTTATATAATATTTTTTATAATTTCTATCTTTCTGTTAAATTACTCATTTTGGCAATACATTGTTTTCCTACTTTGAGTGAATTGTTTCTCTACATTTTCTGGAAGTTTGCTGCACTTCTTTAAAACAATTATTTTGAATTATTTGTTAAATATCTATTTCTTTAGGGTTGGTTACTGGTGCTTCATTTTGTTCGTTTAGTGGTACCATGTTTTCCTGATTGTCCATGATCCTTGTGGCTTTGCATTGGTGTCTGCATATATGGAAAACTATGGAATTCAGTTTTTGCAAACTGGGTTTCTCCAAGAAAGCCCTTTACCATTCAGCTCATCCGGATATTCTGGGCAGACCATCTGGTGTGGTCTGTGAGTGGCTTTGCTGCTAGAGTTCTCAGTCAGGGGGGCCTGGTACTTGGGTCAGCATGTGAGTATGCCTGGTGCCTGAACCCTTTATCCGTGGGGACTGATCTGGTACTGGAATGGGCCTACAGCCTTAGTCCATGGGGCAAGCCTTGGTCATGGATCTTGTGGCTGTCTGGAGCCTGGATTTATAGGAATGCTGCCAGGGCCTCGGTCCATGTGGGCCAAACTGAAACCAAAGTCTGCTGGCATGGGCCTGGACTGTGGGTCCACTGGAATCTAGGAGCATAGGGACTATCCTAGAGCCTGGAAAATTGGCCTGGTTTTGGAGTAATCATGGAGTTTGGATTCATGAGGGCTAGTCTAGAGCCTGATATCATGCATGTTGTAGTAGTGCCTAGAGAAATGGGGGCTGCTCTGGAGCATGAGGCCATGGGGTCTTGCCTGGAGCCTGTGTGTATAGGTATTGACCTGAAGGCTATGTCTGTGAGGACTGCCCTGGGTCCTAGGGTTGCAGGGACAGAACTGGAACTTGGGTCCACAGGGATAGTCCTAGAACATAGATCAATGGGGTAGGCCTGGAGAGGGCCTGGACCTTGGATTTGCCTAAGGATATATGGGCTGGCCTGGAGGGTGGAGTAGCAGAAACCAGATTGGCAGTGGTAAGGTCTGAGCCTATGTTCGCAGGTGCCAGCCTGGTGCCTGTGGCATAGTGCTGACCTAGAACTAGAGTGGGCCTGAAGCCTGAGGCTGTGTGGATGCCTACCTGGCTCTGGGCAGTTCTGAAACCTGAAGTGAACCTAGGCCTAGGGCCATAGGGGATGTCGTAGTCCTGGGTGGCTCTATAGTCTGTATCCACATGCAGCTGTGTTCATCTGTGCCATCTGATGACTAGGGCAGTGGAGGTCAGCATGATGTTGGGTTGGGCCTTAGCCTGGGACTGTAGGGCCAGCCAAGTTCTGGGAGCAGACTGGAGCCTTGGGCCACCAGGGCCTCAGTGGCCCTGGAGCAGGCCTGGAGTCTGAGTCTGTGCGGGTGGGTCTTGGCACTGGGGTGGCCTGAAGCCCAGAACCACTGCTATCATCAGCCTGGTTGTGTGATGGGCCCCAAAACTCAATTCATAATTGTTGACCTGGAGTTTGCTGCAGCTATGGGGGCCTGCCTGGAGCTGAGTTTTGCTAGAATTGGCCAGTTTTTAGAGTGCAAGGCAGTGTCCAGTGCTCATTTCCTTCTCCATCCCCCATGTGGACACTGTCTTTCCACACTGTGCTATCTGTGATTGGGAAAGGGGTGATGTGTGTAATGTATCTGTCTTTCTTGAACCTGCTTCAATTCATCTTTTCTTATTTATGTTCCCTACCAGGGGCTGGACTCTGTCACTTGGTTTCCTTAGTTCTTGTGAAGGTATATTCACAAGTGGATAAATGTTCACATGGATATTTCTGTGAGGAGGGAGAGGAATGTTGGAAGGACCTAGTCTGCCATCTTGTTGATGTTCATCCTTCAGCAATTTTCAAGTATTAATTAGATTATTTACATGCTTTTTGTTTTGGCAAAAATTATCTTAATTTTTCCCTCAGATTGACTCAATTTTAGACAGATTTCTTCCTGTGTTAAGGATTTTGATCCACTGCTCACCCCAGCCTTCATAGAGTCTTGATGGTCTAACCACAAAGCTCCCGCCCCTGGGTTTTTAGAGCATTTACCCTAGAAAATCTAGAATTATAATAATGTTTTCTTTACATTTGAGATGTAAATAGTTTAAAAAGCCTTTTGTCACTTTTGTAACCCAGCACTATTTAAGGAACTGAAAGCCATCCCTTTGAAATTTAATCATAGCCCAAGATAGAATCTCTATTTCCCAGTCTCTGTAGGATGGTAAAGACCTAAACTCAGGAGGCAGGCACCTTGCTTTAAGTTATAAAATTAATTTTTCCTTTGGGTAATGTCAAAGGAAACAGAGATGGCCTGTGATCCTTTTAATCCCAGTTCCTAAAAATTCTCCTGCCTTTTTTATCAGCAGACTTGAGCTCATACTGAGTTTGATCTCTCTCTCCTGTTGCATCAGCCTTGAATAAAGTCTTCCTTGCTTGTTTATTTTGGTACAATGCAATTTTTGCTTTGACGGTTTTCATTGTTAATTTTTATGGTGTTTTCTAAGAACCCAGAATAGTGCTTGCCTACCTATTAGGTGCTAAAAAGTAGTTATTGAATGAGGGAATGAGTAGATGAATTGTTTCTCTTTTTTCGAGTAGCCAGATTTCTAAATTGTTAATACAAGACTCTCTAAAGCATTCTTTCCTTCAATCTTAAAATCTTCATATATTCAAAATAGTAATTGTTTAATCAATCTCATAGCAAAATACTTGGCTTATCCAGGGTAAATGGATAGCATGAATAATAAATAAGTGATTTTGGAAGCCACTGAGATTTGAGGGTTATTTGTTATTATTAGCATAACTTTGCATATCCTGATTGTATTGGGCCTCTTAAATCACATTGCCCAAGAAGGAAATTATTGAAAAGTAAAATTAAGAATCGATAATAGGCTGGGCACAGTGGCTCACGCCTCTAATCCCAGCACTTTGGGAGGCCAAGGCAGGTGTATCATGATGTCAAGAGATCGAGACCATCCTGGTCAATATGATGAAACCCTGTCTCTGTTAAAAAATACAAAAATTAGCTGGGTTTGGTAGTGCATGCCTGTAGTCCCAGCTACAGGGAAGGCTGAGACAGGAGAATCACTTGAACTTGGAAGGGGAGATTTGCAGTGAGCCGAGATTGTGCCACTGCACTCCAGCCTGCCGACAGAGTGAGACTCCATCTCAAAAAAAAAAAAATTGATAAGAACTTTTCTAACATTCCAGTGAATTTGATTAAATAAAACCTTCCAATGAAAGAAAAAAATAACACTTCTGTTCATCAACTGAAAATATATTTGATTCTGTAATTTTAATGTGATCTCTAATTAATAATAAATAATGGGTAAAGTAAATATTATTTTTTCCAAATGGATTGTATCAAAAACTTGACCTAAGAATAATAATTTTCTCAGTTTGGTTTTTAGGCTTAACCTTCTCAACTCTCAAATTCTAAAGAAATAGACTGTTAACTTTACCTAATAAGAAATGAAAAGTGTTCTACATTTCTGTTGCAATTTGAAAATACATCAAAAGTTTCGTAATCTTTTCAAGAGTATTTTGAGGAGGGTTTTCAAAATAACTCCAAAAAAGATTATTTTCTCTCCTTTCACTGCTCATTTCAGTCGAGTGTTTCCAATAGTCATCCTCAAGCCTGTGACCAGTTACCCTTGAGGATTTATGTGTTCTTCAGAGAAAATAGATAAAAACCAGAATACGATAATTGTTTCGGTTTCTCAAGTTATTTCTCTTTACCAGTATCTCTCTTTGCTTCTTCTAAATATTCCTGTTTATTTCTTCATTATCTAATATGATTATGATAGTTCTGATTTGGTTATGCTCTATCCCCTATTTTCCTTTGCTGAGTTCTTCCTTGTGAGATAAATTCTGATGTCAGAGTTGAAGTACAGCATGAAGCAGAGGGTAATATTAAAAAACAACTTGGCTTTAAAAAAAGCTGTCAAGAATTAGGGATAGATAAGGAATTGCATGTAAGCCAGTTTAATAGGAGGATAATGACCTGGGCTCAGAAAAAGAAACAGAGGTGAAAGAAAGAGGGAGAGAAGAAAGCATGTGAATAAGGGAAATGAGAGAGAGGAAAGATGTTTGTTTTGGATTTAGAAAAGGGAAAATATTTAGGAGAAGGCCATGAAAGGCAACGCCAATCTAGTCAGACATTTGAATCTTGCGTGAAAGAATAAAGGGTTCTAGAGAGATCCAAGATGGCCAATTAGCAACAGCTCAGGAATGTAGCTCCCAGTGAAAGCGCAGAGAAAGAGTGGACGCCGCACTTTTCCGACGAATTTTTGTTGCCCACAGACCGGGAGATTCCCGGCAGAGGAGACACATGGGTCGCCAGCGCGACTCTTTTGGCTGGCGCGTTTGTTTTGCCAGCGCCCCAGTGTGGCGCTTCCCGGTGCGGAGTATACGGGACGGACGGGCTCGGCTGGTCCCATCCCCCCAAGGAAAACAGCAATTGGAAGCGCTGAGGACTGAGAGTTTCATAGCAAGCACAGCGAACCCGGGAAGGTCCGGCTCTGTGGGGAACGGGCGTCCGCCAAAGGAAAACTAAGAAACAGAAAAAATTTGATCACCGGGCGGAGAGAGATCCAAGATGGCCGCATAGCAGCAGCTCAGGATTGTGGCTCCCAGTGAAAGCGCAGAGAGCGAGTGGATGCTGCAATTGCAGATGAATTTTTGATGCCCAAAGACTGGGAGATTCCCGGCGAAGGAGCCACCCGGGTCGCCAGCGCGACTCTTTTGGCCGGCGCGACGCTTCTCAGTGCAGTGTGTATGGGACTGGGTGCCCAAAGGCTCCACTGGTCCCATCCCCACAAGGAGAACAGCAATTGGAAGCACTGAGGAGAGAGCGAGCACAGCTGAACCCGGGAAGGCCCAGCTCTGTGGGGAAGGAGCACCCCCCGAAGGAAAACTAAGAAACAGAAAAAACTTAATAACTAACAAGGCGGACGTCCACTCAGAGACCCAATCTGAAAGTCGACAATTACAAAGACGACAGGTGGATAAATCCACAAAAATGGGAAGAAACCAGTACAAAAAGGCTGAGAACACCTGAAATCAGAATGCCTCTCCTCCTACAGGGGAGCGCAGCTCCCCTTCAGCAAGAGAACAAGGCTTGACGGAGGATGAGTGTGATGAACTCACAGAATCAGGTTTCAGAAGGTGGATAATAAGAAACTTCTGTGAGCTAAAAGAACATGTTCTAACCCAATGCAAAGAAACTAAGAACGTTGAAAGAAGATTTAACAAAATGCTAACGAGAATGGACAACTTAGAGAAGAACATAAGTGAACTGATGGAGCTGAAAAACACAACACGAGAACTTCGCGAAGCATGCACAAGTTTCAACAGCCGAATTGACCAAGCAGAAGAAAGGATATCAGAGGTCGAAGATCAACTCAATGAAATAAAACGAGAAGGCAAGATGACAGAAAAAAGGGGAAAAAGGAATGA
>PVKP010011403.1:0-61412 GCA_004027715.1 Plecturocebus donacophilus
GTGATTGCGCAAATATAATAGGTTTCTGCCTCTCTGGTGCCTTGACTCGGATCAGTAATTTTTAACTATGAGTTCCCCCATATCTGCTGCCTGAACTTGTATCCCAAGAACTTTTTGTTATCTTTCATGTATGAAACAACAGTGTTTGTTACTGTAATCACTATGGTATCTGTTCCTGTTAATGACGTAGGACAAATACGTATATACTAACTGTGTGCACAGTAAAGTTGCTGTTTAAGCATTGCTGTTCAAGTATTGCTTATTCAGCCCTCCAGACCCCGCTTTCTGTCTACCTTTTCTTCCGCGCACTCCCCTATTCAGGTTGGGACCCTCTTGCTGGCCAAGAGTCCCCGGCAGACGTACCGGCCTCTCGGGAACCCAGACTGTGGGAAGTCTTGACTTAAGGAAGTTGGGCTTTTGGATTCTCCTCTGTTTGCCAGTTTTCTTTTTGTTTCTGTTTTCCCCTACGCCCTCCCCCCTTTTTGTCCCCTGTCTGTTTCAGTCTACCTCTTTTTAGGGGCATAGGCAAGGAGCTGTGACGGACAACTTGAGTGTTTTTAAAAATACTCTCATAAAAAATATACCTTTGGTCAGGTGCGGTGGCTTACACCTATAATCCCAGTGCTTTGAAAGGTTGAGGCAGATGGATCACCTGAGGTCAGGAGTTCGAGACCAGCCTGGCCAACATGGTGAAACCCGGTCTTTACTAAAAATACAAAAATTAGCTGGGCGTGGTGGTGTGCCCCTGTAGTCACAGCTACTCCGGAGGCTGAGGCAGGAGAATCAGTTGAACTCAGGAGGCAGAGGTTGCAATGAGCTGAGATCATGCCACTGCACTCCAACCTGGGTGACAGAGTGACACTCTGTCAAAAAAAACAAATACACATTGAAAACTGGTCAGCTAAACTGTCTCAGAAATCTTTAAATACAATTTCAACTATACTAACTAATATAAATCATGGTAAAATTTGTAAATACACAAATAAGGTTTTACTAACTGACTTGTGGACAGCTGTCCTGTCTACATTTATTTCCTCCTTTGGTCATGTGTATATTGTCTACTGAACCTAACCACCTCCTCCCACTCCCACCCATCTCTTGGCATTTTACATACAATGTGTTGGTGGCACATTAACTTTTTCAAGTTGCAGAATATATAGATGGCCTGACAATGGAACAAGACTAGGAGCTATTTTGAGAGTCTGTGTGCTATCTCTTCAGAGATAATGAGTTCATATTTAAAATGGCTAAGATGTGTATCCTGTTAGGTGAGAAAATGATCATTATAAAAAAGTACTATGCAGGAATGTTATTAAATATGTGTGCCTTTTACCTTGTTGCACTCCTGAGAGCAAGATGGGTCACCAGCAGCTGTACTGGAGCCACCCGTGACTATTGGGTCAGGGTTCTCACTCTCGTCATGTCTGTTTGAACCAGCAGGGTCTGATCTGGAAATATGGCCTCAGTATGTGCCTCCAGTGTTTGCATCAGGATGCAAAGGATTCAGGTTGGACTGAATGACCTTCCTTCAAAGGATTATCCAAGGCATCTACCATGAAAAGCCATGATAGTTCTTTGTATATAAAATCAACATTTAAAAATATATATATGATATAGCCACATAATAGCTACAGCAAATATAATAGACCTAGAAAAAAATCTAGTGATTCAAGACTCCTATATTTAAAAGCTATTAAATGAAAAGGTATATGTGTCCATGAGAAGAAAGATTGAATATCATAAAGATGTCAATTCTAAGATTGCCATAATTATTCTAGGTAATTCTAATCAAAATCTTAACAGGTTACTATTGGGAACTTGGAAATTAATTTTAACATGTATTTGAAGATCAAAGTGGCAGAATATTGAAGAAAATCCTGGTAAGATCTGTCACTTATTTAGTAATTTTTTTTTTTGACATGGAGTTTCGCTCTTGTTGCCCACGCAATGGTGTGATCTCAGCTCACCGCAACATCCCAGGTTCAAGCGTTTCTCCTGCCTCAGCCTTCTGAGTAGCCAAGATTGCAGGCTCATGCCACCATGCCCAGCTAATTTTGTATTTTTTGTAGAGATGGGGTTTGTCCATGTTGGTCAGGCTGGTCTTGAATTCTGACCTCAGGTGATCCGCCCACCTTAGCCTCCCAAAATTCTGGGATTACAGGCATGAGCCAGCATACCCAGCTTGTTTAGTAATTTTAAAAGACTCACATAGCAATGATATTGGGTGATATTGCATAGAGATAGATTTACCAACTTTAGATAGCCAAAGATTAGATCTAATTTTTGTTTAGAAACTTATAAATGAGAGGTGGGATTTCAGAGCAGCCAAAAAAGACAGGCTGCTGAAAAATTTGTCATGGCAATTGGTTATCCACAAGAGGGAAAAAGATTCCTAAATGTAAAAGAAAAACCATTAAGTCTTTTGAGAAGGTAAGAAAGGAAAGTATGATCTCGTTTTAAAGGTGGATTTCTTAAACAAGAAACAAAAGGCACAAAACATGAAGGAAACGAGTGTTACCTTAGACTTCATTAGAAGAGGCATTTCCTTTAAAAAATACTTTTTAAAAACCTTCTGTGTTCTTTCTTAATCTGGGAAGGAGCAAATATTAGTAATTGTCAATCTAAAGAAAAGGGTTGAAAAGTCTACCTCTCCTAAAATCTGACCTAATCCTAGGCCAGTCATCAGAGCTCTCCCCTGCTAACTGTATGGGTCATGCTTTCTCCTCTGTCTTCTGGGCGTCCCAGAGTGGACACTAGAACCGTGAGTCTGGAGGTCCTAGGAGCTGCTGCGGCAGAATAGGCCCTGAAGGTGAAGGGGAAGTGAACTGTTTACTTTCAGCAGTTGGTTGTTCTCTAACATTCTTGCAGTTATTTGCCAGTAAGTAAAACTGAAACAGGAAAGTAAAGAAAGATCAGCAACATCAACTAACCTGCTACCAGATGTTTTTCCAGGAAGAGAAATTTCTGGAATAATAACTATGTTATCCTCTAGCCTGAGAAAATGATCAGTGCAGAAAGCAATCCATCTGCAACTTGCACAAAATGTGCCTTCATTTGCCACATCTGCACCTTTGTTCCAATATGTAGTATCTAGAGAGAAATCAATATAATTATACCTATTTCCATTACAAATAGCATGGACACACGAATCAGAATAAACCATGAAAAAGAAAAAAATCATCCCAGCAAAAAGAAGTACCAGCTTTGGCTGTTTTTCTCAGAACTGAGGGCAGGAATTCCTGCCACAACTTTGTTCTCTGGGGTCCAGTGTGTGCTCTTTGTTTTTCTGCCTCAATCTTGACCACTTTTCTGCTCCAATTATCGAGTGCAAGTGTCGGCAAAGTATCACTAGCCCGTTGGCAAAAAACTAATGCTGCATAAAAAACACTGCGTTTCCCAACACCCAGAAAGCCATGCTGGTGGGACCTCAGCGTGGATAGGAAAGGAGTTGGGAAACAGTACAACTTTTTGCTTGTTTAATTGGCTTGTCTAGGTCATAGTTCCAAAATCGATGTTTCTCTCTGAAAATTGAAATTATAGGAATTACTACGATTAGTTAGAGACAACTTTATATTGCATTTCTGCAAAACGCTTTTTAAAAAATGTTAACATAGAAACTCCCTTGTCCTTCTTTAAGTTTTCCTTCCGGTTCCGAACTCAGATAAGTGTTAGGGTGTCTTCTACCCTGTGGTCTGGAGGTATGGGAAGTCAGCAGTCGTCGGGCGCGGTGGCTTGGGCCCGTAATCCCAGCTCTTTGAGGGGCGGAGGTAGACAGATCCCGTGAGGTCAGGAGTTTGAGACTAGCCTGGCCGACGTCGTGAAACCCCGGCTCCGCTGAGAACACGAACATGGTGGGGCTCGGTGGCACGTGGTGCAATCGCGGCTGCTCCGGAGGCCGAAGGGAGAATGGCTGGAACCCGGGAGCGGACGTCGCGGTGAGTCAGGACGGTGCCCCTGCGCTCCAGGGCGAGACTGTCCCAAAACAAAACCCTTGTTTGCCCAACACTTTTCAAAGAATGTTTTAAAAGCAATGGCAATCCAGGATCCGTGAGAGAATTCCCACCCAGACTATGAATTCCTTTTTCAAAGAGCAGGCAGGCTGCTTTGAGACTTGTCAATTTATGATCATAATAGATTTAAGAGGAACAAACAGCAACCAAATTCCATATCTGGATCTGTTGGGATCCATTCAATCAGTATAGAAAATTTCTGAGGCAATTCAGGATTTTCTCTCTTTAACGGCTAGGTATTGGTTAATGTTACAAATTATTTTTTAAATTTTCTTAGGTGTAAAGTCTTGGTGTATTTTCTTTATATCCGTATTTGTTAGACTATTTGTGAAAATATTCATGATTAACATATTTGGGATTTTATGTCTGGGATTTTTTTTAGACTCCGTCATCCACCAGTGTGGCTGTGGATAACGCAAAAAAGGGGCAAGTTGTTGGTACAAAAAAAGGTTGAAATAATGATAATACTAAAGCTGGCCAAATCGATGAACGTATTTCCCTTTCGGTCAACAAAGGGCTACGCTGAGGAATCCACGCGTCCAGTGCCGTCGGGCAGCTGCTGGCCCTCCGTCCGTCCCGCGGGCGACTTGCGAAGCGCTATCGCCATCTTGTGGCCAAAAGAGGATAACGTGGCTAAAACTTCCGTTTTATGATTTCGATCAGGATTTCCTTGCTGTGGCTTAATAATTGCATGGACAAAGCGTGCGATAAACCATCCCATCTCGAGCAGCCCCCAACCGCCCAGTTCCCTCATCTCCTTGGCAAATATTCTCTTTTTGAGCAAACTCTAGGCAGCTTCATCTGCGCCCTCTTCTGCACTAGGCGGCCGTCTTGGCCCATAAAGGCCTGAACAAACCCGAACACGGTTCCTCATAGCCCGGTCTCCTTGAGTACCTGCCTGAGAAAACTCAACTGATGCCGCCAGAAGAATTTCCCGTTTGTTTCAGTCCACATCTGAACATAGGTCCCTCGTCCTCCAGGCTCTGCGGTAGGTGTGCAGCCTGATCTAGATACCGGCCATTATGAAACCCAGCTGGTTCCCCACGGTCAGTGGTTACTGAATAAGATCTGTTTTTGTCGATTGAACTAACTCCTGGCTGTGTCTTGTCTTTGATATACCGCAGTGAAGCACTTTTATTCGTTTCCTGTGTACCTGCCTGGAATATCTTTTTACAAACACAAATAAATGTGTCCCTTTCATTCAAATTCGCCCCTTTTTATTCAAATGGCTGATGGTCACATGTTCTTCACAGGTTCTGTCTCTTGCTTTTCTCATTAACTGTCTTTCCTATTGCAGGTGGAGTGGCTGAAACGTCTCAGCAGGTGCACCCACACTAGTGACCTGAGGAGAAACCCTAACCGCACAATGGCTGCATCTTCTCTGAGGATGAGACTAATGCTCATCTTTGAAATGAAGAGCAGCATGTGGATTTCTCCACGTAGGTATCCAGAAACAGTCCTGCCAGAGCTGCTGTAGGGTGGCTGAACTGCTATTCCTTTTCTACGGTGGGGTCCCCACTCTTTGTAAGGAAGGCTATTGGGATCCTAACGCTGGGCACCATCTTGCCACTGAGGCCTCCTTTAACTGCCATCTTGTCATTGAGCATCCCATCTGTGTTTCCTGTTCCAATTTACAACTATTTTTTGGTCATAATATATATCAAGATCTGAAATGCTATGTTTTACTTATTCATTGGCTTACAATTATTACCATGCAACCCTCCACACTACAAGTTTTTTGGAACTGGATTTGAGGGTTGTGGGGTAGGTTATATTTTGATCACTTGTATTTCTCACCTTCTAGAACAGTGCCCAGCAAAGTCCATCTATGAATAAAGTCATATTCCTCTGTTCCAATGTTGCCAACTGGAAGATCCCAAGGGAACTTTACTTTCCTTAGGGGACGATTGAGAAGATGAAAAACAAATTGTCTTCTGTATGATCCTTTTCTGTGTGTTCCTTCCAGCTGAATTCCCACTTTTTGCTCCTGGAAAAAAAAAAAAAAACTAAACTAATTCAGTTTTGTTAAAAATTCTTTTTACCTGAATTTTTTTTTGTTAATGATTATTAGCATATACAGTGTTTTCTTTTCATATACCAAAAAGGCAATTGATATAGTGCATGACTGGAAAATACACCTGCCCTCTCTAAGGCTCAAACTCAGGACTGTATTATTTGGAAAGCCCTGTAGCCTGGTTGGGTTGTGGCTCCCAAGAAATCATACCTAACTTCCCTTCTTTGAGAGCACTGGTTTCTCTGGGGTTCCATTTCTCCCAGAAGAAAAACACTGGCTTGTAAGAATTTATGTGTCATCAAGGCTTCCTTTTTCACCGCTGAACTTAGAAGGACCCAATACTTGAGGGCTGTGCTATCAACATCATTCCTTGCTCACCCTCTCTTTTGCTCTAATTATTTCTGGCTTCCCACCTCAAGAAATATCAGTTACTCTTTCACCAGCCCTTGTTTCCTCTCTGGCCCTAGTACTGAGTAGGTAACATACAACTGAAAGGATGAGTGCTGGCAAACTTGTCTCTAGCCTAGATTTCCCCTTATTTTAAGTCTGCCTTTGCAACCACGTGGCCTGAGACATTCCTCTTGAAAATACCACCAAAAGGACATCATAAAAAATCGCCACCATCATCTATTCAGGGCTGTGTATTAGGAGACATAAAACGTGAGTCATTTACATTGTTTTATTTAATCCAACTTAATTTTTTCCACAAACATCCTCATCTTAGAGACGGAGCTGAGGCTTACAGGAGAAAACTTAAGTCATGACACAGAGAAGATAAAAGAAAAAGTCGTAACACTGATAACTGGCAAAGCCAATACTGGAAAGCAGAGGAGTTTTGATTCTGAAATGTGTGCTCCTTCTCCCGTATCAGCTCATGTTCTCTCCACATTCCTCTGCGTGTTCCCAACAGTTCACCTGACACATATTTACAGATCTGTGGCTTCTTTTATCCATTAGACATACATCCCCCACCTGCGGTGATCCGTCAGCTCGTGTAGGTTATTCCTGCACATTTGCTTTCTTTCCATTCATTCCTTCAGCCATTCTTTCCATTCATTTCCATTCACGGCGCGTGGCATTTGGAGGAAATGCTGTGTCATGTTTTCACTGGGGACTTCAGAGGCTGGAGGAACATGGCCTAGCCTCTGGGGCCCTTGTTTGAAAGTTTCTGCTTTCTCCACTTCTAAGTCCAGACTTCCTGACAGATGAGAGATTTACTCAAAGCTCACTTTGATAAAGTAACTCCTCTGCTCAGTTTTTCAAAAGAGCTTCTATCCTTTTAATCTGGGTTTTTAAAACATTACTTATTATATATGTTTTTTCCAGCCAAGTTTTAAGAAATTATTTCTACCTAGAATGTATGTTTCACGTCCAATTACAGGTTCTTCCCCTTTCTCATAGAGAACTTCCTATTTCCATACCTGGGACCCCTGCTCCCTGCTCTGTCTTCAGTTTCATTCTCTAATGCCCATTCCTGATCTTTTTGATCTGTTGTTTTTTTCTACACTCAGCTCTTGGAGCCTGTTTTGCGTTTTTGCTCTTCCACCACGTCCTTTGTGTGGCTTCTTTTCTGAAGATTTCCGTCTCCTCAAGAATAGTAAACTTCAGTCTGTTTTGCTCTGAAAAGAATGGAAATATCTGCTTCTTTTCTTTTGAGAGAGTCCCATTCTGTCACCCAGGCTGGAGTGCAGGGGAACAATCTTGACTCACTGGAACCTCCGCCTCCCTGGTTCAGGCACTTCTGCCTCAGCCTTCTGAGCTGGGATGACAGGCGCACACCACCACACCCGACTAATTTTTGTATTTTTAGTAGAGACGGGGTTTTACCGTGTTGGCCAGGCTTGGTCTCCAACTCCTGACCTCAAGTGATCCACTGCCCGGGCCTCCCAAAGTGCAGGAATTACAGGTGTGAGCCACCGAGCCTGGTCAGAGCTGGTTCTTTTTCTTTAGAGCAACTTTTTGTAGATTTCAAGGTAGAAAACAGATAGATACTTTCTTTGTAACTTGCAGTTTCTATAGTTGGCAGCCTCCTCTGCTGAGGCCTCGACAATGCATGGTTCCTACCCTCCCGGCCCCCCGGGAACGGGATCTCGATCTGTCACCCAGACTGGAGTGCAGTGGCATGATCATGGCTCACCGCAGCCTCAAACTCCTGGGCTCAAGCCTCCTCCCACCTCAGCCTCCCACGTAGCTAGAACTACAGGTGTGTGCTAGTACAATCCTTAACTTATCTTCTCGGAGACGAAGACTCGCTGTGTTGCCTAGGCTGATCGGAAATTCCTGGCCTGAAGTGGTCCTCCTACGTAGGCCTCCTGAGTTGCTGGGATTACAATCATGTCTTGTTTGAAGGAAGTTTGTCTTAATATGTTTCCTGCTCAAAACAATGTGACTCGTCATTTTCAAATTCTAAAATTCTTCTGGTGTGTCTTAAAATGTCTATACTGTAATATCAAATAAATTAACTTTTATGATGGAATTGTTTCTTTGTCATTAAACTTCCTTCTCTGGTAAGCAAAAGGTCTTGGGTTCAAGTCCTCACAGAATTTTGGTTTTGTTGTGTGTAATCTTCCCTGATACTCATTTCTTTTGTGTTTTCTTGACAAAAGTGTCACCCCTAGATAAAGCCTCATTTGTGTCATCTTGTAGGTTTCACACTTGACCTGCAAGCATTTGGAGAGTCGGGAGAAGCTATGCTGGTATACCTTCTGTTTCCTAAGAGTCTGTAAGGCTGGTATAGGGCAAGTCCATAGCTTTTACGTTGTGTTTAGGCTTTTCAGCAAAATTGGATTTAAATATATTTACAAACTTAAAAAGTCAATTTTATGTAAAAGAGTTGTATTGGAGGTTATCAGATTAATACACGTATATTTTCTTTTTGAGAGGGTCTGGCCGTGTTGTTCAGGCTGGAACGCAGTGGTGCGTCATTGGCTCATGAAACCTCTGCCTCCCAGGTCAGGCAATCCTCCCACAGCCTCCCAAGTATCTGGTACTACACCTGGCCCTTTTTTTTGTTGTTTTTTGGTAGAGACGGGTTTTGCCATGTTGCTGAGGCTGGTTTTGAACTTCTGGACTCAGGTGATCTGCCCGCCTCAGCCTCCCAAATGCTGGGATTACCGACGCGAGCAACCATGCCTGGAACAAACGAATGTATTTTAATTTACTTTAAGTTAATCATGTTACAAAGCCAATACTTTATAGATCTGAATTCTAAAATTGTTTTACTGACATCAAATTCATACACACATGGCACGATATTTGGCTGACTCACCATGTTCTGTAAATGATGATGTCATCTTATAGGATTAAAGTGTTCATCTGTACTTTAAGAACTAAAAGAAGACATTGTTTTAGAAGACAATTTCAGGAAATGTTAACAATTTAAAATGTAATTTTAAATTACATTTGAGCCTTGGTTACTTTTCACTTGCTTTTAGCTTTTCTTTTTCCCTATTATGAATGTAAGTTCTATGAATATTTGTGTGTGTGTCTTTTGGTGTACACGTATGTTCAATTCTTTTTTTTCTTTTTGAGACAGAGTCTTGCTCTGACGCCCAGGCTGAGTGTGTTTCACCCGTTAACAAGGCTGGTCTCGATCTACTGACCTCATGATCCATCCACCTCGGCCTCCCAGAGTGCTGGGATTACAGGCTTGAGCCACCGCGCCGGGCTTTTTTTTTTTAAGACAGAATCTTGCCGTCACCCAGGCTGCAGTGCAATGGCCAGATCTCGGCTCACAGCAACCTCCCCCTCCCAGGTTCAAGCACTTCTCCCGCCTCAGACTTGAGCAGATGGGATACAGGCGCCAGCAACCACGCCCAGCTACTTTCTGTATTTTTAGTAGGGACGGGATTTCACCATGTTAGTAAGGCTGGTCTTGAACTCCTGACCTCCTGATCCAAGCCTCGGCCTCCCAAAGTGCTGCGATTACAGGCGTGAGCCACCCCTCCCAGGTTTTTTTTTTTAAAACTCTTGTGGCCATGACGTCAGTGCTACACATTTCTTAAATGTTGGTCCCTCGATTTGTCTTGAGCATTTAAGTAACTGAGTTTCTCTCTTGGTGTGTTTGTCGTGCTGTTTTTTGTTTGTTTGTTTGTTTGTTTTTTGCTTATCTTATTGATGAGTTTACTTTAATGTTCACAGTTGGTAATACTTTCTAAAAGAAGAGGCTGGAGTAACCACACGCGAGTTTTCCCTCTTTTTGTCAGCTCCCTCTCTCTCCCTTCCTGTCCTCTCTGTCCCCCTCTCCCTTTTGTCAGGCTCCAAGGCGTTTTTGCAGTCATCAGGTAGGAATCCCACTTGAGGAATACTCTTTAAACTGAGCACGCGAACAATATTGACAATCAATGACCAATCAACCGTAAGCTTAAAGATACCCAGCAACTCCATCCTAATGCTGACGGAAAGGAATCGCGAGAACCGCTTTCTCCTCTCCCAGCCCAGGGCTCGGAACTCCAGGAGAGCTGAAAGCAAAGTTGGCTAGACTTGGGCATTGCTGCCACCTTTGCGTATTAAAAGACCTCACTCGACGAAGGTGGGATTCGAACCCACGCGTGCAGAGCACAATGGATTAGCAGTCCATCGCCTTAACCACTCGGCCACCTCGTCTGCACACAGCACGACTCCGGAGTATTTTCCGTCAGTGTTTGTAATCGGAGCCCACGGGCAGCCTTAAAGGAAGTCTCAGGACACGGTTTGCAGATGTTCGGGAGGCGTGGAGACGGCTCGTTTCCACGTGAGTGAGCGCACCGAGCGGAAAAACGGGCTTAGCTTGCCCGGACTCACAGGTGTTCGCGGCGTGGGGCCCACGCAGCTGCCGGGGCGGTCTCCCTTTCTCCGGCTTCCTGGTCCCCAGGCAGCGGGCCTGGCGCGGCGCACGGGGTTCGCCTTCGTCCGGGGCGGCAGGTGCGCCCCATGGCTCGCCGCGTCCGGAGAGCGCACCTGCGGCCCCAAACCGCGCACACCTGAGTCCAGTTCTCTTTTGAAGCCCACGCAAATCAATCACAGCTTGGACAACCGGGAACACGGGGAAATCCTGCAGGAATGGACCCCGGCTGTGTTTTCGCTCTCGCTGTCAGGACATCTGCTTGTTTCTGTGCATGCACAAAGAATTATCCTTTTCTTTTTCTTTGGAAGAGCCCTTCTATTTTAGTGTTTGCTGCATTGACCTGCCTGAAATCTTCACCCTCAACTCAGCCCGCTCCCTTACCCCTTCTTTTCCATGCTGAGTCCCATTTGGGATTTTGCGTCAAGATGGATCTAGTTTTCCTCTTCCAACAAGTTACTTTCCCTTGTGGAATGCTCTTTCCCTTTCTCACTTTAAGCTGGGTGAATTATTTATCCATACTGCTTATTGACAGCTTTTTTTTTAATTAACAAAACTTTTAATCAAAGTTAACCACACGTTTTAAAGACTCAATTACTTCAAAAATATGTGTGTGCAAAACAGTGGTCCTGTTTCTCCTTTCTTACTCCTGTTCGTACAGGCAAACATTTTCAGCCATTTGGCATTTTGTGTTGTTTTTACCAGCATGCCTCCAAATGTCACGCTATGGCAGAGATGGCTAGTTGTCCATTCATTATTTTTGTTTCTTCCAAGAAATGGAACATTAGCTGAGCTCATAGCCACCCATGAAAAGATTACAATGACTTCCCTTGACAGTAAGCCTCATCAAGTGACCAATTTCTAAGTAACGGCATAAGAGAGAAAACGCATGTAAAGCTTTCAAGTTATGCCCATAAGAGAAAGGAATAACCTCTGTTTATCTCTTCCTCCTGTATCGCTTTTGAGAATGAAGGCTTCATGAAATAGAGATTGAACCCAGCACGCTCTAGGAAGGAGGGTGCCCTGACATAGAAGACTGAAACCAGTGAAGCCAAAGCATCACCCTGGCACTGATTACACCCTCACGTGGTCACAGCAGAGATCAGGAACGTCTGTGTCTTTGAAGCTACGGTTCTTTCGGGTCTTTGTTGCAGAGACAAAATTGTACTCTAACACATATGCCACATATTAACTTTAAGTTTAGTGTTTTCCACTGATTTCCCATTATCCAAATAGAAGATTCACTTCTCTTCCTCACCACAAACACCTCCACAGACACTCTTCTTACCAATTTTTCCTTCAAATATAGTTAGATAAGAATTTTTATTGAATGAGTAATCACTGTTTATGTAATTATGTTTGGCAGTATTATTTACCTATCTTTCCTATTTTGTTTCCTGAACATTATTTTTAGAAAAAAATTATCAAAAATAACCATAAAAGCTTGGCCAAAAAAATAAACTGATTTCTATACTTGATATGGTTTTCATCGTGATGTCTTCCTTCACCATCATAGTATACATTTTATTTCCTCGCCACGGGTGTTGGATACCCAATTTCTCATTATTTTCCCTTAATATACCTTCACATTTTGGTGGAGTACATTGTAAAGCAGCTTTCCGAGAAAGAGTTTATTGTAGATGAGACTTTTTAATACTTCTCCAACAACTTGATTGAATGGGAAATATTTTTCGAGTTTTTGAAATTTATTTCAGGATTTTGAGAGAGTTCTCCATTTTCTTCTAGCTTTCAGTAAGTATTCATTTGGAGAAGTACAAAGTCATTCTAATTACTGATTCTACATTTGCAATGAGCTTTTATTCAACTATTTCAGGATAATTTCCTTGTCCTCAATGTTCTGCAATGTCTGACAGATATGCCTTAGTGTGTTTCTGTTTCCACTCATTGTTTTGGGAATTCTTTTACATCATCAAATCATGTATTCCAGTTAGGGATGTTGGCTTGTTTTTTGTTTCTGATTTCTATGTTCTCTGTCTTTTTTTTTTTTTTTTTTTTTTTTTTTTTTTTTTTTTTTTTTTTTTTTTTTTTTTTTTTTTTTTTTTTTTTTTTTTTTTTTTGAGACAGTCTTTCTCTGTTGCCCAGGTTGCAGTGGAGGGAAGCGTGAAGCAATCTCCACTCCACCTCCGCCTCCTGGGTTTAAGGGATCCTCTGCCTCAGCCTCTCAAGTAGCTGGGACTACAGGTGTGCACCACCATGCCTGGCTAATTTTGTTCTCTCTCCTTCCTTCCTTTCTTTCTTTTTCTTTCCTTCTCTTTCTCTTTCCCTTCCTCCCTCCCTTCCTTCCTTTTCCTCCTCCTTCTTCCTTCCTTTCTCTCTTTTTCTTTCTCTTTCTTTCCTTCTTTCTCTTTCTCACTTTCTTCTTTCCTTTGTCTTCCTTTACTTGGATTTTAAATCTTCAATGTTTCCTCTACTTTTTGTTTTGTTTTTATTGTTCTTTCCTAGTTACATTCTCTTTACTTTTAAACAATCAATAGACATTTTTAGACAGTTTTTTGTTTACAAAAAAAAATTGAGTAGAAAGTACAAAGAGTTCCCATGTGCCTCCTCTCCTCCTTATAGCCTCCCTTATTAATAATCTTATACAATTTTGGTCCATTTGGTACAACAGATGAGCAGGTATCGATACATTAATATTAACTAAAATTTGTAGTTTACTTTGGTTCACTCTCGTTGTAACTCTTATGGGTATTGCTGTAACTATTTCCTCTTTGATAAATGTATAATGACATGTGTCCATCATTACTGTATCATATTTAATAGTATCTCCAACCTAAACATTCCCTGTGCTTCACCTCTTCATCCTTCCCTCCCTCCCTCCTAGCAATGACGGTCGTTTTTGGTATTTTCATATTTTTACCTTTTTCACAATGTTATATAGTTGGAATCACACACACACATATATGTATATATATATATAGTATATAGCCTTTTCAGATTGGCTTTGGCTTCTTTCACTTAGCAGTATGCTTTTAAGGTTCCTCCATGTCTTTTCCTGGCTTGATAGCTCATTTATTTTTATCATGAAATAATGCTGTATTGTGCTACAGTTAGTATTAAATATATCCATTCACCTATTGAAGTACACGTTGGTTGCTTTCGTGTTTTAGCAAATACAAATAAATCTGCTATAAACACTGATGTGCAGGTTTTTGTGTGAACATGCATTTTCAACTAATCTGAGTATATATTAAGAATCACAATTGCTGGAGTTTCCCTTTATATTTTTACTTCAGATTTTGGAGATGTCCTTCACATTTCATATCAATTTTTTTATTAAGTTTTTCCTTTCTACTCTCATAATTTTAATTTCAAGAGACTTCTATAGAGTTATCCTTTTATACAACATTCTTTCTCTCCATTTCTAAAAAACGGTTTTAAAAAATACCTGTTTCTCAGATTAGACACTAACTTCAGTGTCTAATGATGCCTAGTGATCTTTGATTGCTGGTCCATAATTATAATTAATCCCTAAAAATAACTGGAAACTGAGACCACGAGTCCAGTTTATTGATTCTGGGAATCATTTTAGAATGGCCTGCCTGGGTAATTTACTACCAGACACTTACATGTCAAAATGTCCAACTTAACCCTCTTGGGACAGTAAAATTCCTTGTAGAGACTGATCATTCTATCTCCTCTGCCTAGATGACATCAAACTGACTTTCTGAAATTAGAGAAGATTCTTAAAGAACAGACGTTGGAGGAAGTTCCTTTTGAATTTCAAACTTAATAAGTAACACTATTCCAAGTTATAAAATTAAATTACAAATAAATTACACACATTAATTTACAAAATAAATTATACATTTATATTTCATTTGTAAAAAGAGACCAGATGTTACACTCCACCTATGATCTGCATCTTTATACTCAAGGGCCCTCAAAATTGGTCAGAATAAAGAAAGGTGAAAAGATCCGCGCTTTCAGAACACCAGGCAAGTTGAGCCTCTGTGAGGTTCAGGAAGCTCCTATGAAATTGGGGTGTGGGAGTGGGTTTCCACTTTCAGACTTGGCCATAAAAGCCAACAAAACAGTTGTTCTGAGGAAATATTTTAATTTAGCCAGCATGAACAACATAGATGGATTGATATCTTCCCTTCCATTTTTTTCCTCTTTCAAATTCTAGTGTTAATCCATTCTCCTGAGCGTTTTCAACCAAGTACCCACAGTTTCCAGAGCATGAGATGAGAAAAACCTGGAGATTCCAGCCTTAATGACTGCTCCTCGTGGTCGGTCTGTCCAGGGAAACGAACCTGGGCTAGCAATATTTCCAGGAGTCAATAGCCTGGTGCTATGCGCTTCCATGGGAATTCCATACCGTCTCCAAACGCGTCATCATGGTAATTAGTTCCTTGTAATATCAAGTTCTGTAGAAATAAACCATGTTTTTCCATCACCGCCTCCACAGCTTTCGGCACTGGGGTTGGCATGCAGTACTCCTTCCCTAGGCATCCGCCGGAGGAACAGGGGAACGAACTCTGACCGGGGAACGCAGGAGAGGCCGGGGGGTGACCCCCTACCAGTCGGCTGCAGAGGGAGCCGCGGCACCAGCAGCCCTCGGGGAGACTTCACTTTCCAGCGTGGCGGGAGGGGTCAACATTGGGAGTGATCACCGAGCTGGAGTTAAAGTGCAAATTTTAATCCTCCTTCCTGTAAGAGGAAGATAACCGGCTGACTGCAGCTCACATTTCCCTTCCAGCACTCGGCCAAGCACGCACTGGCTCGCGCGCACCAGCTGCCCACCGCCTTCCCTTCCAGGTTTGGGAAGAGCCGGACCGAGGCGGGCGAGCGTGCTGCAGCCGCGTCAGCAGTCCCTGCCTGTCCTCAGGGGAGGTCCGGGATTCAGTCCTCGGCTGCTTCGAAGACAATTCTACTGTTCAAGTGATCAAAGTACATATTTTTGAGTATGAATATTTGCGCAAATACTTTTAAAATCCTTAAAGCTTATTGGGCGAAAATGAAGCGGGCTCGTCCGGGATTTGAACCCGGGACCTCTCGCACCCGAAGCGAGAATCATACCCCTAGACCAACGAGCCACCTAAAGGTGATGACTGCCCATATTTACAGTAGAATTTATTCCCAAATTATTTATTTTTATTCTTCAAAGAGTTTATTACCAAATCATATTTATCACTCCATCAATCATTTACATAAATGAAAGGGTTGTTTCTGTGGATGCTCTGTCGGTAGCTTAAATTACTACGCTGTGGTAAAACCTGCAACCTATAGGAACGTGTTTCTTTTGTTCTACTTTGCTATACTATTCTAAGCAATTTAACTCATTTCCATTTTTAGCTTTCAATTAAAATGCTAGAAAAATTCAAGTCCCCAAATTCTCTTACCTCACTTCTATCCCTTTTGAAAACTGGATATTACTATTACTGAGGGACTCCTAGACAATTTGCTCTAACAAATCGTAGGAATATTTTCACTACCAGAAGTTTTTCAGAAAGAATATTCCTAATCTCAGCAAAATTCTACTTATAAGAAATTTCTTAATGTCAGCTTTTCAGAGGTACCAAGATATATTTGGTTAGTTTACTAACTTCTTCCTACATACGAATTTAAGACAGGTACAAAAACCTGTGGTTAAATGGAAATAAAGTTTTTATAACAGGTCATTAGCTAATATATCTAAACCACATTTTACATTCAAGTTAAGATTTGTGTTTTGAATTAATACATATTTTCAGTTTCGTTTTGCTGTCCCGAATTTGATGCCTTCAAAAATTTAAAAGATAGTTCTCACTCAGTTCATTCTTTCAATTATTCAGTAATTATTATAGAGTGCCTGTTTATTTATTTACCAAAAATGAAACTCTTTTGCAAGGACAAATCAAAATAAAGATTATCTTGAATATGTGGGAAGAGCAATCAATCTTTTCTGAAAGAGAGAGTAGATTTAAACTAGTACCTAATTTGAATTTCACATGGGTTTACTTAGTGGATTAAAATAATTATGAGGCCACTAGGCATTCCTCTAACTCCTGTCCACCTTACTAATGTTAGAATACTGAAATTCGTATTGCAATTCAACTGCTTTCTTTGCACTTTGAAAGCCTAAAAAATCTTAACTAATTTCTCTGAAACACACATCTAGGAGTAGTAATCATTCCTAACTTCCCTAAAACAGTGACTCTGGTTCAGACCAACATTCCACTTCCATAAAAATATGTTTTTCTCCTCAAGAAGTAGTATCTCATGTCCATGCATAGATGGAGCTGGGACATAGGACTACGCTGAGGTGTTAAAGGTTAAATATTTCAGTGTTCAAAATAATTATTCATCCTAACCCAACAATTTCCCAAAGAATCACTTCTTTGACAACTTAGAGCACTTCTCTTCATCTTGAAATCAACTGAATAGTTTATAATTTCTGAACTCAACACAATGGTCTTAGGATTACATACGTCACATACAAACCCACACTCTCAACCCCAAACTCTTGCTTGCTCTTCAAAGTGTCATATACATTTCTCTTCCAAAATCCAACTTTTCTAGGGACAATAAATAGTTCATTTACTTTTATACCAGTGGGAACTCAGACTCCAAGGAAAGGTCATAAAGATTACTAAACATCAGTATCATTCTACTCATCAGGGGACCCACGTAGGACTCATATTCCAGTCATTTTACTGAGATGTTCAGTGTCCTCGTCTAGGCCATATAGATCATGAGTAACATGCTTAGTTACATTAGTAAATATGAATGTATTCATAATTAAACTCAAGTTTCTTGGAAAACAGAAAATTTGGTTTAAAGATATAGTTACAGAAGACAACTTAGAACAACGGATATAAAATTTCCTGAGAAACGACAAGATTCATTCACCATTAAATATTTACTTGTTTTACCTTTCCACAATGTCTATGTGTGTTTATATGTGTATATATGTATGTGTATATGTGTATATATGTATATACATATACACACACACATAAACACCACACACATATATACATATACGAAATTACCCAGCAATTCTTCTGGTGGCCATATACCCAAAAGAAATAAAATCACTACCTGGTAGAGGTAGCTGCATTTCCATCTTCCTCAGTGGATGAATGGAGGAAGAAATTGTGGTGTGTGTGTGTGTGCACTCGCATGCATGCTCATGCGCATAATGTGCATATATAATATATATCATACATCCGGGTGCGGTGGCCTATGCCTGTAATCCCAGCCCTTTGGGAGGATGAGGCAGACGGATCAGTTGAGGTCAGGAAATCGAGACCAGCCTCGCCAATATGGCGAAACCCCAACTCTACTAAAGATACAGAAATTAGCTGGGCAGTGGCGCATGCCTGTAAATCCAGCTACTCGGGAGGTTGAGGAAGGCGAATTGCTGGAACCCTGAGGGCAGAGGTTGCAGTGAGCTGAAATCGCACCACTGCATTCCAGCCTGGGCCACAGAGTGAGACTCTGTCTCAAAGAAGAACATTTAAAAAATTATAATACATATATATATTATAGTGTGTGTATATATATAATGTAGTATAATGTGATATGGGTATAAATAATGAAATATTATCCAGCCTTAAAAAGGAGGTACCGCCATTTGCAACAGCATGGATGAAACTGGAGGACATTATGCTAAGCTAAATAAGCCAGACACAGAAAGCAAAATACTACATGGTCTCACATATATATGCAATCTAAAAAATAAACACGAAAATCTGGAATACACTGACACAGAGTCGAGAGGTAATTATCAGGAGTGGAAGAGCAGAGGAGGAAATGAAGTTGTAGATATCTAGGATGAGTAAGTGTACAGATCTAACGTATAACATGAGGACAATAGTGATAATATCGTATTATATGCTGGAAGTTCTCTAAGAGTGGATTTTGGTTACTTTTAACATACACAAAAAGGATAACTGTGAGATGATGGATATGTTAATTTGCTTGACTGTAGTAACCATTTCACTATGTATACCAAAAATTATTTTATACACCTTAAATATATGCAATACAAAGTTTAGTTACAAATAGACATTTATATCAGTTTAAGATCTCCTAAAAGAGAGTTGCATCCCAGTCACAAATCATTATTACTGTATCTGTTTTATGACTCTGAAGTCTCTATATTCCACTAAAACTAAACACTGAATCCTTCAAAAATTTGACACTAAAAAAATCTCCTCTTAGAAGCCCATCTTTTTAGTCAAGCAGTACAAACTGCCCCTCAAATCTTTATAGTTTGGGAGGTTCTCTACCTGCTGACATTCTCAGAAGATTTCTCTTCAGGTGACATTTCTATTCACCTGAATTTTTATTCAGGTGAGAGAGGACTAAGAAAACGGGCCAGTCCAGGATCTTTATTGTAAGTTTGGCCACAGGCCTTCAACCAATTGACTGATAGATAGCTGGAAGTTGAACAAAGTTGCTGGATAGAGAAATTACATTGATAAAGATGGTCATCATGATGATTGTGGTGAGACGATGGTGACGATGGTCATGGTGGTGGGGTGATGGTGATGATGATGACAATATGAAAGACAAATATAAAGTAAAATACACACTTGGTATGAATGTGGCTCACATAATTGTGTTGGTTCTTCCAGCTGGATCACCAACAGTAATGTGCCTGTCATGAAGTTTTCATGAACGAATGAAGTGCTACAAAATGGAATGATTATGAACATAAGTAACGAAGTGATTGGTAACAAAGAATGAAAGCATATGTAACTGCAGTGTACAAGAGGCAGATTTAAAAGGAAATCATTCTTTTAGGACACTCTCTTTAGTAGCCTATGCAAAATGTCAAGCAACATAGCAAATGTTTGCTAAGTGAGTACACAATTATAAGAAATAAGTCTTTTGTTTCCTCACACTTAGTATCTACTATGTACTATTTTAAAGGCACTTTCCTTTTTACTTCTCACAATAGCCCTAAAAACTAACAATGCTGTTATTCTACATTCCATTTCAGAGATGAAGACACTGAATCACAAACAGATACAGCACAGTGACCAGGCAGAGCTACAATTAATAAACTAAGAAGACAGCAAGTGAAATTTGCCCTTCTGTCCCTTCTTTAAAATCTCCATCAGCTTTTCCAAGGCATTATAAATACAACTAAAATCTAAGTTAACTGGTGTGATTGATAGGCAAACACAGCTTCAAAATAAGTTCTCTGGACTCCTCCAATAATATTTTGCCAATTCAAGTCTCTCATTTTTGAGGTGTGTGTGTGTGTGTGTGTGTGTGTGTGTGTGTGTGTGTGTGTGTGTGTGTGTGCATGTCTTGAAATATTTTCATCAAAATATGATAATCAAGGTCAGAAATTCTTACTCTTTGACACAATGTATCAATATGATATGAAAAAACAACAAGTTACACTTTGGCACTGAACTGACAAGACTTTATTACACCCCATATGTGGTTGGGATAGGGCTGAAGAAAGTTCTTTGTATGAAAGCTGCTATTTTGCTCATTATGAGATCCTCTGAATGTTGCTTCAACAGTGGTATGGAAGTGGGAATGACAGACTCAGGGAGGGCGGTGAGATCACAAAGGTCTTTGGCATGGCTTCAGACCACTGACTTTTGAGCTTATTAAAGCACAAGATCATAACAAGATCTTGTATTTCATCCACATAGCAACATACACCAAAACGCTTTTGTTTAACAAATCTGGAATGTATATTTTAATAGTATAAAATTGATATTTCATACAATATGTATTTTAAAGGCTGCTGTTTTGTGTGTGATCAGAGGATATCAAAAATCATCTTCAAAGGAACATAAAAGACTCAGGTAGCATGTGAAAGTCCTCTTATCTTTTAGTTGAAAGCCACTTTATAGCTCGTATAGCTTGGTCAAGAGTACATCTGCATTTTAAACTGAGGATTTTGTGTTCAAGTCCCTGAGTGAGTGAAAGCAGGCACCCAAATTACAACCTTGAAATGTTTCCACCATTGAATGAATCATGAATTCTTTGAGACTGGTAATAACTACAACAGGAGAAAAAGCTAAGGCAGTAGTTATCTTTCATCTCCTCTCTCACTCTGTATTTCTTGATTTTTTATTTTGCTTATTTTTCAAGAAATAAATCTAGTTTTCTTTAGTCTCCAATATACTGTGTGTGTTATATCTTCCAAAAGAGTGTGATAGAAACTGAGAAGTAAAAAGAAAAAAATCCCACCTACCAAATGCACATTAAGGATATCTTCAGGACTTAAAATACTTTGAAAAAAAGAATTCAGTCATTATATTAATGAACCCGGCATCACAAACTTGTGTCCTCTACCTTACTTACAAGCTCCAACCTCTTTGTCTACATTGATTTCTGGTTTTCAGAGTTTCATATGCCTTTTGCTTTCTGCACTGTTTCATCTTTCATGTGTTATGTTTCTCTTCTGTACCTATTTTGAGCAAAAAGGGGAAAAATGAATGGTGGTTTGTTATGATGGTTCAATCAGTTTAATCAGTAACCAAATGTTGATTACAGAAGCTGCCATGGGGACCAGTTAAATATTTCTTGCCAATCTTTCCAAAGCAACTCATTGCTCCCACTTAAAATTTTCATTCACTTTCCAATACAGTACACTTATTTCAATGTATTGCCTATTACTATTTTCCTCTCTTCTGTTTTTCTTTGCTTTCATTTTCTTATGCTTGATATAATGAGCACTATAACCAGGAATCATTTTTCTCACTTATTTCTTATAGTTTGTTTAGTAATCAGATGTTCATTTACTTATACATTTATTTGAAAATTGTTAATTTTACTTTGGTTTATTCGGTCAAGAAAACAAGATGGAATAAAAACAAGTAAGCAAGACCTCAATAAGATTTAATGTGTTCCTTTGAAATGTCTCTTAAGTCTCTTGTTCACTTTTATTTTATTAAGTATTTTTCCAAATGGCTTGATGAGATACCTTACTGCCAGAACTATACATTCTATCTAAATATGCATTTTGGTTCCAATTTAAGAAAAATTGAAATCAAGTTCTTCATTTAAATTCATGCAGAACCAGATAATTTTGTAGCTCTGGTAATAGAGAGACTAGATAACATTGTGCGGAGTGCCAGGGCACTAAAAAATGATGTCTAGTAACAAGTCATAAATTGTTATCTAATTTAATTTATTTATATACTATGAAGAGATACATTTACATATTTAACAAATCAGAAAACAGAAAAATATATAAAATAAAATTCTATTTACTGTGCTTTCATTTACTTAGTTTCTTTTCAACCAAGAAACAATTCTTGTAGTTTTTTTTTGTATTCTAGTACAAATTAATGATGTAGATAATTCCAAATTAATTATATTATTATATTGCCTTTTGAATGCTATGACTTTCACATTGCTTTTCTTTTAATAAAAAATACTTTTGAGTATCATTCCATGCCAATACATTTTAAACTCATCCACTTCTTCATAAATACCACAAAATCCCTTTGTACGAATGGATACATATAAATATTTTTAAACAGCCCAAAATAGCTCCTTTTGCTAGATGGTATTTCATTGTATTTTTAAAATAATGTATCACAATATGTATTTTTCCTACTGTAATTTTTAAATGAGCAAGTATATCTGAGAAATTAGGCCCTAGATATGAAATTTCTGAGTCAAAAGGTGAACGCACCAGTAATTTTGATAGATTTTTCCAGATTGTTCTACTGTTTCTTACTCCTGGAAGCCTAGTAGTGAAACAGCCATCATAAATGCACAGAATTTCAGCTATTTCTTGAAGGATGGAAGGATGGAGAATAAGAAGAGAGCTGAGTCTCTCTAGTATTTCTATGATCTCTTGCATCAGATCAGGGCTGCTGGTCACCAGGTTTGTTGTATGATAATTTATCCTTATATGTTTAAGTAATTCTTGTAATTCTTGATTTTTAAAAATACATGGCATAGCAAAATGAACAGTTATTTCAAACTTGCTTACAGAAGAGATCAACAAAACAGACATTTTCTCAAGTCTTACTGAACGTGACAACATTCAGCCACATGTCTATCTCTGTAAATCAGCACAAATGGGCTGAGAGTTGCATAACCAAGGGTAAACATTCTTGAATATTTGATATTATGAAATTTTGCTCTAAGGATAAAATTAAATATAAAGAAAGAATACAATCTGTCCAATAAAACAAAACAAAACAGGGCATCAGAAGGAGAACACTTTGAGCAGCTCTTAGAGGGAGTTTTGTACAGAAATTTGGAGTTCTGAACGTGGAGAACATGCTTGTGATGTTGGAGGAGAAGAAACATCATGTGGCTGCTGGCCCAACCTATGGGACCCTAAAACAGGCCCTCCTGCCAGACTATCGGTGTGAGAAAAATTCGTCTTATTACCCATCTCCCTACTGGAAAATAACAGTAGTTATCATTTTCACGAATTTGTGATCTGTTCGTGTTGCTATTTGTGATGGAACAGAGTAAGTTCATGGTTATCAAGGAATTGAGTGTCCCAGAAAAAAGAAAAGAGAAACAAGGGAAGGACACGCCCTGCAGACCTCAGCTTGAGCCTCCCCCACATGGAGGCTCTGGGACTGATGGTGACGGCCTGGACCATGGTGAGGAAACTGCTGGGGCAGATGCAAAGGCCCCGATAAACAACAATTTTACAGCCTATATGATCTAGGAAGTTTCTCAAACCAAAAACTGCTATTGTCTTGGGTATTCCTTTGGAAAATAGAAGTATAATATTTGCAAAAGCTAAATGGATAAGGATAAAGTGTAAAGATTTCTTCTCAGTGCCCCAAAAGAAAAAGCACATATAGTTTACAAAAATAAAAACATTCCCCACAATGCCAAGTCAAGTTAGAAACAGGAATATTGCTCCCCTGATAATGTTCAAAACCATTTCTAACTTCATGGACAAAAAAATGTTTGGATTCAGGAAACGCTGTGTGAAGAAAGTATCCGTTATAATGATATGTCTGTATCTGCAAAATGAAATCATATCATAGCACATTTCTAGTGGATAAAGTCATAATATACATAACAGAGCAGATTGTTGTCCAAAGAACTGTAATCCTTTCCCTGTGACACTCTTTGATGAACATTCAATGTGACTTTAAATGTCATCTTGGAAGAGGATACAAAAATCTAAATTTGGGAGATTTTTTTTCCTGATCTCCATAGCTGCAAGACCAACTTGGTTGTTCAAGTTCTTATATATCCCACATATTTTACATCTCAGCATATGCTGAATTGAACTAAAAAATTCTCCCAACCTGAATGTCTCCATTTTCTACTTAATTCTGTCATATTCCTATCAGCCAATTTAAAAAACCTGGTGCTCACCCTTGACCTCTACCTCTTCCATATCCAACAGACAGACACACATAAAATTATTTTGCTTCAATATCTTTAACGTTTCTAAAGTTTAGCAGTTCTTTATCTTCTGTGATATTTCCTTTATTTGTTATGCCTACATATCTATCATTTTGATTAGTATAATGATTTCTCTTCTTCCTAATTTAGGTTCCTAATTAGGTTTAATCTCTTCTTCCTAATTTTCATACCTTTGATTCATATTCCTTAATATTTCAGAGTTGTCTTTCAAGACCCCGAACTGAATGTGTGATTTCAGTACTTACAAGTTTTCAGTGGGTTTTCGAAGTACTCATCATCGAGTCAAACTGCGTAGCATTTCACTGTAGGACCTCAACCACTAATGGTTAATCAGCCAAAAACAGGATCAAGCCTATGGACTCAAAAACAATCAGATACATTAGCTGGATGTAGCCAGGGAAGGTGCTCTAGAGGAACCATGGAATGTCACTCTACGAGAGCATTTAGGAGAGGTGTGAGTTCCCAGTGATGGATCTGAGAGGGGAGTTGTTGATGTGTGGATGTTCCTCAAGGGGGATTAGGAGAATAGATTAACGAGTTGTTGCATACTGCCACAAGATGAAGGCAGTCTGTAAATTAGAGATCTCTGATATCTGGATATACAAAGCAAGTTGGGGCTACATTGGTAAGAAAAAGAGTCATCACTCAAATGGTGCAATTATGGCATTTGACAGCTGCTATGTAACCAGTGTGTCCAGTTGACTCTGTAACCAGATCTACCTTTGTCTGTTCTCCCAATGTTGGTAACAGAAAGGCTACTTTGATCTTTATCAGTCCAAGCTGATTTTTACTTTTAGGTCTGAACAAAAGTTTACTGTCTCACAATTAACCTCTCCAGTCCCACTTCTTATCTAGAACTTATGTCAAACTACAAATAAATCCCCCAAAACAAAAGAAACCGGGATGTTTGATCTAACCAGCATTGACTTTGGAATGCCTTTTTACAAGCCTTCTCCCCTTTCATATCCTACCAATTACTAAGGGATGCCTTAGATTTATCTTAATTTGTCTTTAATGTCTCTGGCAGCATGAACTGCATGAATTTAGGCTTGTACCCATCTCTTATGCCAGGAAACTTTGTAACTTTAGGAATATTAGTTATTGCCTTTCTGCCTCAGTTTCCTCCACTGCCAAATGGAGAGATTAACATCTATACCAATGCATTAAACAAAGCATCACATGATCTGAACAGGATAGCCCATAGTGAAATAAGCTACAGGCTTTAATAACAAGAACAGCAGTATGAACTCATAGATTTGGAATAAGAACTGGTTACAAATTTAGTTAGAGACCTGGAATTTATCAAAAACGAATGTCCTGTATACACTTCAATACCCTGATGTCCTTATCAAATATTTTCATGTCTGTTTCTTCTTATCTTTTTCTAGGGTTTCACAGTTTTCTGGCCTGCTCTTCATCTTCCCAAGGTTCCAGAGCTCTGCTTCAGATTAGGGGCTGGCTTCTGTGATACGAATAAAACACTTCCATTTTTTTTTTAACTGAATAATAAAAAAAATATTAGAAGAGGGAAGGGTGACTGGTCTTCCAAATTTCTTTTGGAATCATGATCGAAAACTATTTTTAAAAACACGCTTCACATTCAGATAGATTTAGCATTTGAGCATCAACAAAATGTCATCTGTGTAAAGAGATTTAAAATATATATACATTTTTAAATGGTTATATATTATATTTTTATGTATAAATATATAATACACATAGATTATATATATTAATTTATATTTATTGTCATATAATATAAATATATTGTCATATAAAATTGTCATGTAAATTTTAGACATGAAGAATACATAGAAGGATCTCTTGGAAAGGCAAGTAAAACATGAGTATGAAGTTTATGTTTAAATTGTCGTTATCATCTCTGCATCAACGGCAGCAAAAAGAACAGAAGAGAGAGAGCGAAAATCAGATGAGGGGTTTGCTAAGACAGAATCATGTACACTTACATATTTCATAATTGAAACTGTTCTTTTCACTGAAATTAACACAGAGAAAAGCCACAGACCCAAAATACATCATCTTTATTTATTTGTATTTCTCAAAAGTTTTTTTCCAGCTCTGTCCATGATATTGGAAGATGACTTGGAGTAACCTCATCCGGGGAATAGTCTTCCCTTTCCTAACTGGACCTGGATTTGTGGGAAACTTCCTTATAATTGTACGACATGTATATACCTTTGTCATAGGTTCTGAGAAAAAACCATAGAACTTATCCTCCTTCATTTGGCTTTCTCAAATATAATCATTATTTGTACTACAAATAGAAGAAATATAACTGCAGTTTTTAATTTCAGAAACTTCCTAGATAATGTTGGTTGTAAAACTTCAATTTATTTAGGGAGGGTCACTCGAGGCCTTTCCATCTGCACCACCTGTCCCCTCAGTGTGGTCCAAGCCATCGCTATCAGTCCCAGGACCATCTTGTGGAGAAAGCTCAAACTACGGACTGCATGGCAAGTTCTTCCTTATCTCTTCCTCTTTTGGGTCTTTAATTTTCTGATAAGCTCCAACTTGGTCTACTACATTAGAGCAAGTAATAGCACAGGTCTGAAATTAGACCATATATAGTTATTGCTATATGCTACCATCTAAGCAAAACGTTAGGTGGCTTTTTCTCACTGTCATGGCTCTTCAGGATATCATCTTTCAGAGTCTCATGGGCTGGAGCAGTGGGTACATGGCTTATCATCTGTATAAACATCACAAGCATGTCTTCTACCTTCAGAGCTCCAGGTGTGCAAATAATTTCAGCCCAGAGATCAGAGCTACTCAAAATACTCTCATTCTCATGACCTGTTTCCTTTTCTTTTATTGGGCAGATTTGATTTTCTCCTTCTACATAGGCTCCAGCTTGACAAATGATTTTTATATATTAATTATTAAAATTTTTCTAATATTTGGTTATGCCAGTCTCAGCCCCTTTGTGCTGATTAGCAGGGATGTCTGCATTGCTAAACGATAGTGTGCTCACCTAGGGAACTGGGGGAAATTACTTTCTGCAATGATTCCCCCAGGAACTAAGGGTGTATACTTCAGGGGTTGCTTTTGCCTGCATATGTAAGAGCATTAACTTAATCAAAGCTTAAAAAATAGATTTACTTTTTGTTTTGAGAAGAACCTTGGTACTGGGCAATCTAAACCTTGTTCAAGGGTTCCAGGAAGTTGTAAAGACAGATTCTTTCCAGCCTCCCATTCCTCCATTTCTATCACATGGCTTTTATCTTCTGGCTGGCACAATTATTGCTCAGTTATTTAATCAGCATTCTAAGTACAGAGAAAAAGGGGAAATAACAAAGAAAAAGGATTGTAAAGAGAGACTACATACATACATAATTTAGGAAAACAAAACTTTTACAGACATCCCCATCAAATATTTGAATAGACTGGTGAAATTACATTACTTGGCCATCTCTAAATGCAAACTGGACTAAGGAATATTCCTTTTACTGGGCCACATTTCTTGCCTCAAGATAATTTAATCAGGCAACTAGCTGTTTACATGGAGAACTATGTGATGGATAACTCCCATTTGATCAGTTGCTTCAGAATGAACAAGATTTTTGAGAGAAAATACAAGGGTAAAGACTGTTCTCCACCTGTGTTCCTAGAATACAAAAACCTGTCCTCAAAAGCTTTTCTTTATCTGAGCTCCATCTAAAAAAGAAAATCTAAATTGTCTGGCAGAGTGGCTGATCTATCATGATAGTGAATTAATTATTTAGTCATTAATGCTGACAGGTTAGATGAAGGATAAGGAAATCAAGCCTGGCTGCAATAAATACTTAAATCAAAAGCCACAATGAAAGTATATGTAGACGAGAAAATACGAGGTGAACTGGGGAATGTTGCATGAGTTGAGACATGAGCAAGTAAAGTGTTGACATGTACTTGAACCCTCAGGGCTGGGCAGGCATTGCGATGTTAAGGTGTTCTACTGCTTCTACCCTATGCTACTTCTTTTGACATAGTTGGGGTAGACCTGGGGTTTCTGGGCACTGTGCTCTTTGAACACTGAAAGAACGTCAGTATCAGATGGAAAGTACTGACTCTAGGCCAGTATCTCAGTGCTCATAAAACATTCCCAGCCAACTTTATTCAGTCAGAGCACTATCATAATAATAAATGAACGTGCATTCAATTAGTTTAATTTTCAATCTCTTGGGACAATAATTTCCTTGAGGAAAAGACAGTTGTTCTACAATAATATGACATTGCTTCTAATGACACCACGATCCATCTTCGTAAGTGAGGGCAAAGACAAGTGTGACCCACGGCTTGAAGCGTATCTTGAACTTGTGGCAGAAAACGACCATAAGAAAAGGCATAAATGCAGACTCTTTCATCTTTATAAATCAAGATAATGATGACAGGGAAGAAACAAAAGGTCCTACTTCCATTTCTGTATATGAAGAATAGTGTAATTCTGCACTATTCTTGTTTGCGTTAAACAATTCAAACTGCATTCTTAGGAAAATTTCAATATAATAATACATGTGCCCTAATTATTTACAAAAAAAAATACTTAAAAAAATATTATTTAAGTTTATTACTAAATTTTCTACACTATTATTTTTATTCTATAAAATTAATGGCCTGTCAGTTGAAGGAAACTAAAAATGTATTTATTACTTCTTTCCCCTCATAATCCACATTAAAATGGTAGTAATGAAACTAAAAAGCAATCAACCGTAAAAGGTAAGGTCAATGGAGTAGCAGTAGGGTAGGTAAAATATTTCAGCAAATTTTTGGAAAACAGAGAGCAGATGCATCTAATAGAGCGAGATGGAGTTTGAAAAGTGAGAATAAGAATACTGATAAGAGAAAAGATGTAGGCATGTCTCAATGCCTGTGGAGGCTCAGGAATTGCAACGTGAGCAACGGCAGAGTCAAGTGAACAATTATGAGTCAATAAGTAGGGAATCCCTGCTTATTCTCCAGACTGGTAGGGAAGTCTGCATTAGATGCTTATTTCAGGATTCCATGAAAACAATAACAATGACCATTTCTATGTTTGCAATGAGATGGATTATATGCTTTTTACCATCCTCTATACTGTGCTAACCAAAATTTTGGGTTAAATTAAATGTAATTCTTTATAAGTTTAGATATTTCTTGCTGTTTTGTGAAATAAATACTGTATACAATGCCCAAATTGAAACACCCTAATTTTGGATAAAAATGTAAGTATTTTTGAACACATTTTTGGCTTTGTATAGAAGAGATAATCCTTAAGACCCACAAAATAGGTGAAATCAGAAAAGTCTGGAAGAAAATGAGGGCAAAAGACAAGTGTTACCTTGAAGATTTCTACCCAACACGGTAGTTACCTGAAGTCTTTGCTTTGGGAACTACGTAGTATATAGTTAAATAAAGATGTATTAGGGAAAACTAAAAAAAGAGAATTTAAAAGGTGATTCCCACACAAACCTGCAACTTCAAAGGAATATTATTATAGAATAAGAATGAATAAATATAACCTATTGTACAGAAGGGGATATAAAGGACATTTTCTTATCTTGACTCATTTACTTCTTTGAGAAGAAAAATTTCCTCCCTCTAATTCAGGCATAAGCTGGCTATTACAGACTGAATTGCATTCCCCAAAATTCATATGTTGAAGTCCTAATGCCCAGTACCTCAGAACGCAACTATACTTGGAGATAGATAAGTTCTTTAAAGAAGTAATTAAGAGCTGGATGCGGTGACTTATGCCTGTAATCCCAGAATTTTGGGAGGTCGAGGAGGGTGGATCAACTGTGGTCAGGAGTTCAAGACCAGCCTGGCCAAAACGCAACATGGTGAAATATCATCTCTACTATAACACAAAAAAATTAGCTGGGTGAGTGCCTGTAATCCCAGCCACTTGGGAGGCTGAGGCAGGAGAATTGCTTGAATCCAGGAGGCAGACGTTGCAGTGAGCAGATACCACACCACTGTACTCCAGTCTGGGTACCAGAGCAAGACTCCGAGTCAAAAAAAAAAGAAAAGGCAAAATGAAGTTATTAAGGTGGGCTCTAACCCAATATAAATGGTGTCCTCTTAAAAAAGAGATTAGGACACAGACATAAAAAGAGAGAAGACCACATGAAGACACAGCAAGAGGGGGACAACCATCTATAAACCAAAGAGAGAAGCTTGAAAAGAAACTAGTCCTGTTCCCAGACTTCTAGTGTCCAGAACTGTAAGAAAATAATTTCTATTGTTGAAGCCACCCAGACTGTGGTACTTTGGTATGGTATCCCTCATAAACTAATACACCGGCCTTAATAGGATTTCATGATTTTTGTTTTTTATTTTAAATTTTGTTTTATTTTTATTTTTTGTATGGTCTACAATACCTTAAGCAAAGGAAGTGATTTTTAAAGCATGAAACTTCAACCTAGGTATTAGACAATTTTCACAAATATAGTGCAATGATAGATGCTCACATTCAAAAATTCAAAATATACAAGGAAATAGAGACGCTAGAGTAAAAGCAAGGTGAAAGAGTGTCAACAGGGACAAATCCACAAATAGTAATATATTTATGCATGCAAAACATAAAATATTTATATGAAATATGGAAAAGCCAGCCAGTACTGGTGGCTCATGCCTGTAATCCCAGCACTTTGGGAGGCTGAGGAACGTGGATCACTTGAGGTTAGGAGTTAGAAACCAGTCTGGCCAACATGGTGAAAGCCCATCTCTACTAAAACACAAAAACATTAGCTGGGCGAGGTGGCAGGTGGCTATAATCCTAGCTACTCAGTAAGCTGAGGCACAAGAATCGCTTCAGCCCAGGATGAGGAGGTTGCAGTGAGCTGAGATCACACCACTGCACTACAGCCTGGGTAACAAAGGGAAATCTTGTCTAAAAAATAAACAAACAAACAAATAAATAAATAAATTTTGTGTGTGTGTGTGTAAAAGCCACATATATCTAATTTTAAAAAACTACAGGCTAATATTCTTCATGAAGATAAGTACAGTAACCATCAACTAAACAACAAAATCCAGAAATATATAAAAAGTGTTATACACCATGATTAAGTGAAACATGATTAAGTGGAATTTATTCCAGGAATGTAAGGTTGGTTTAATATCTGAAAATTAATTAATATAAAGCACCATATTACTAGAAAGCTCAAAATAAAACAAAAAATTGCTGATCATCTCAATAGATACAAAGTACTTGACAAAATCCAATCCCTAATCCTTGTAAAAAATCTCATTAAACTTGGAATATAAGGAAATTCTACAACCTAATAAAGGGCTTCTATGAAAAACCTGAAGTTAATGTCATACTCAATAATAAGAGACTGAATGCTTTCTCTGTAAAATTGAGAACAGATCAAGTATGTCCGCTCTTACCACTTCTGTTCACTATTGCACTGTATATTCTAGCTCGTACAATCGGGAGAGAAAAAGAAATGAAAGCATACATACTTGTGAGAAAGAAATAAAACTGTCTATATTCACAAATGACATGATCCTATATGCCAAAAATTTCAGGAAATACACACATACACACACACTTACACATGCACACACACAGAGACATTGAACAAATAAAAGTTTTAGCAAAGTTGAAGGATATAAATCAATATTTAAAAATCAACTGTATTTCTATATACTGTCAATAAACAATTGGAAAATGAAATTAAGAAAACAATTCTATTCACAATAGCATTAAAAAGAATATAATTCTTAAGAATAAATATAACAAAATATCTATAAAACCCTTTGCTGAAAACGATAAAACATTGCTGAGATAAATTATAAAAGATCTAAATAAATAAAGAAGTAGTTCATGTTCATGGAACATTAACACAAATTAAAAGACTCAGTATGACCCAGATTGTTATGGTGGCAATTCTCCTTAAATTATCCTATAGATTCAATGCAGTTTTTATAGAAATCCCCAAAACCGGCAAGTGTATCTTAAAATTTACTTTAAAATGTGGAAGATCCAGAAGAGTAGAAGCAGCTTTAAAAAAAAAAAAAAAAAAGAGCAAAAGATAAGAATTTAAACTTCCAGATTTTAAAATGGAAGATCATCTGCTGAGTGAATCGAGACAGTATAGCCGTGGCATAAAAATAGATAAATGGAACAGAATTGAGAGTATAGAAGTAAACCTTTACCTTTGTGTTCTATTTATTTACAACAAAGTTGCCAAGGCAGTTGGGGCAAAAAATAGTTTTTGTTTTGTTTTTAATGAATACTGCTGGGATAATTGGATATTCACATGCAACAACAGCAATAAAAAAGATTAACTGGCACCACATAAAACGTTAACTTAAAATGGATAGGAGACCTAACTATAAGAGTCAAAACCATGAAACATTGAGAAGAAAGGATAGAGAAAATAATAGTGATCTTAAATTAGGCAAAGCGTTCTTACATATATAGCCAAGTCATAATTCATAAAAAAAAATGATAAGTTGGACTTCATCAAAATTAAAACCATTTGCACTTTTAAAAGCACCATTAAGAAAATGAAAAGATAAGCCACAGACTAAGGGAAAACATTGAAAAATCATATATCTGATAAAGAACTTGCATCCTGAATATATAGAGAACTCTCATAACTCAATAAGAAAAAAATCTAATTTAAAACTGAGCAAAATATTCTAACAGCTCACCAAAGAAGACATATGAATGGCTATTAAGCACATGAGAAAAAAAATCTCAAAATTATTAGTCATTCAGGCAATGCAGTTGACAACCACAATGAGTACCGCTTCGTACACACCAGCATGGCTACTTTTAAAAAAACACAGGATAAACCATAACAAGGTCGGTGAGAATGCGGAAAAGCTGGAACCCTCATCTCGTGCTTGTGCTTGCGGAAATGTAAAATGGAGTGGTCTATTTGGAAAGCAGTTCCTTTAAGATAGTCATAAATTTATCATATGACTCTGTAATTCTATTCCCAGGTATCCAAGAGAAATGAAAATATGTCACACAAAAATTTGTATGTAAATGTTCAGAGCAGTATTATTCATATTAGCCAAAATATGGATCCAACCCAAATGTCCATCAGCTGGTGAATGGATAGGTAAAAAGAGTATATCCATACAATGAAATACTCCTTAGCAATAAAAAGTAACAAATTACGGATACCCGCTACAATATTGATGAACTTCAAAAACACTATGTTTGGTGAAAGAGTCCAGATGCAAAAGACCACATATTACTTATTTCATTTACATAAAATGTCCAGAAAATGTAAATCTATAGAGACAAAAAGTAGATGAGAGATTGCCTGGAGTTGAAGGTAAAATTGACTGTAAATGGGCATGATGGAAAGATTGGAAATCTCTCTTTTGGGAAGATGTGTTTTAAAACTGATTCCTAATGATAATTGCACAACTCTGTAAGTTTATTAAAAGTCATTAAAGTGTACAGTTAAAATTAGTGAATTTTATGGTATGTAAATTATACCTCAATGAAGCTGTTAACAAAAAGGAGTAGTCAGTAAAGGCCTCTCTAAAGAGGTTACAGTTGAGCTATGACTCAAATGATTACAGAGTTCTGATATGTTAGCTTCACTTTTGTGATAGGATTAAGACTTGAAAGCACAGGGTATACCAAAAGTGAAGGGCCTGAGGCAGGAATAAGCTTACGGTGTTGGAAAAGCAGAAAGAAGGACTGGATGGTGGTGACAAACTGAGGGAGGAAAAGAATGGCAGAAGATAACCTCAGACAGGGTGTGGTGTTTCACACCTGTAATCCCAGTACTTTGGGAGGCTGAGGCAGGAAGATCACTAGAGGCCATGAGTTCGAGACCAGCCTGGGCAACACAGCAAGACCTGTCTAGAGTATAGACTCCAGAGATGAAAGAGGCCTTAGGAAGAAAATCAGGGGTGGGGGCACTTGAGCACCAAGAGGATAGGAGTGGCCACTCTCCTAAGCCTCCTCATGAGAGGATGAAGATGACTTTATGATACCCTTGTTGCTATTGACACATATAACTGTGACCTTCACTTCAAGGTGGCCCGAGATCGGACTAGTGACTACCCACTCACAATTGAGGGCTTTGCATACCTGTGGTCAGGAATCCGAGCCAGTTAAGGGGTCAGAAGGGGCTATGTGTGCTCTGAGATGAAGATCAATGAGGAAATCTCCAGGAAGCACCTTTCATCTACAGAGCCTGAACCCTACGTGGTCCATATCAGCGGGTCTCTGGATTCCTACAGCACCCAGCTAGGTGAAGAGCCTTTCTCTTGAAGTCTGCCAATAGCCAGTTTGAAAACTGCGGAGACAAGTTTGCAGAGAATGATGTGACTGGCTGCTTTTTGGACTTTTAATGTGGAAATGACGTGGAATTTTCCTTTACCAAGAACGGAAAAGTGAATGGGCATTGCCTTCCGAATCCAGATGGAAGTCTTCGGGGGAGGCCAGGCCCTCTATCCTCATGTCCTGGTGAAGAATTGCGCAGTGCAGTTCAACTTCGGACAGAGGGCAGAGTCCTAGTGTTCTGTCCTCCTGTGGTTTACCTTCAGCCAGCACCTGCCCTTTAGTGAGCAGATCGGGGGCACAGTTGGACCAAAGAGCAAGGCAGAATGTGAGATTCTGATGATGGTGGGCCTGCCTCCTGCTGGCAAGACCACACGGGCCATCAAACATGCAGCCTCCAACCCTTCCAGGAAGTACAATATCCTGGGTACCAGTGCCATCATGGATAAGATGCGGGCGATGGGCAGGCAGTGGAACTCTGCTGGCAGCTGGGACGTCCTGACCCAGCAGGCCACCTAGTGCGTCAACCGGATCATCCAGATCGTTGCCCGCAAGAAACGCAACTATATCCTAGAAAAGACAAACGTTTATGGGTCAGCCCAGAGACGAAACATCAGACCATCTGAAGGCTTCCAGCACAAAGCTATTGTAATCTGTCCCACTGACCGGACCTAAAAGACCGAACAATAAGCAAACCGACGAGGAAGGAAAGCACGTCCCAGATCATGCGGTCTTAGACATGAAAGCCAACTTCGCGTTGCCAGATGTTGGGGACTTTCGGGGTGAGGTTCTGTTCATGGAGCTGCGGCGAGAGGAAGCAGACAAGCTAGTGCGGCCGTACAACGAGGAAGGCCGCAAGGCTGGGCCACCCCCTGAAAAGCGCCTCGACAACCGAGGTGGCGGTGCTTCCAGCGCCATGACAACTGAGGGCCCCCTGAAGGCAACCGTGGCAGCTTCCAGAACTGAGGGGGAGGCCGCGATGGAGGAGGCAACTACCGAGGAGGTTCCTAGAGCAGCGGAGACGGTGGCAATAGCCAGAACCGCTGGGGTAGCAGCAACCGGGGAAACGACTCCAACAACAGAGGCAGCTACAGTCAGGCTCCCCAGCAACAGCCACCGCAGCCGCCACCCAGCTGCAGCCCTGCTCGAAACCCCCCGGGGCCTGTACCTGCAATAAGAACAGCAGTATCCCTGGCTCTAGCGCCAATACCAGCACAGTACCAGCACCCCTACCGTGAGCAGCCACAGCCCTCCACAGCTGAGCTACAGTCACCCTACAACCAGGAGGTTACAGCCAGGGCCACACAGCCTCACCGCCTCCACCTCCACCACCTGCCTACAGCTGTGGGAGCTACGGCGGTTACAACCCGGCCCTTTACCCCCCACCAGCCCCACCGCACAGACTACCCTCAGCCCAGCTGTGACCAGTATCAGCACTCTGCCCAGCAGTGGAACCAGTGCTATCAGAACCAGGGCCAGTGGCCGCCATTCTAGGGGAACTACGTCTACAGGATCTAATCCAGGAACACAAAGGGTGGCACAAGCACACAGTGGCCAGTGTAACCCAGGGCTCCCGGAGGCCTCTGCCGGCTTCCTCCACCAGCGCGGGCCTCGGCCCCTCCTCTGGCCCGCCAGATCCCCTGGTGCTGCGGCTGGGGCCATCCCAGGGCTCCCTCTCTCCAGCCCACTGCCTCCCCTCTGAGGGGCTTCTTCCCCTTACAGGGCCAGGTATTTTTCTCTGGATTCAAACAGGTAACAATGACCGTTTATTTCCTGTTTGTCCCCACCTCCCCAACCTTCCACCTCCTGCTCTTCCTACCTGCTTCCTTTTTGACTACACAACGCCACCCCACCCGGTCGTACCTTGAGGCTGCAGTGACTGAGGGGAGGAGCCCTTCCTGTTCAGTCTCCCAACCCTGCTCCAGCCCTCAGCTTCCCAGACCCTCAGGAAGTTCGTTGTAAATTCTCCCAGGAGCTGTTTTACTGCCTACTTTTCAGGAATGAATGAATGAATGAATAAATAAATAAATAAATAAACAAATAAATAAATAAAAAAAAGAAAGTAAAGAAAAAAAAGAGGTGATGTTCTTTACCTGAGATCGGCATGCAAAGTGAAGACAGAAGGGTCCACCTAACCGTCTGCAGCACAACGGATTTCCTTGGTAATCGGCGTTCCTTGGTTCTAAAAGGGCCAAGGAAACCAATAACAATAAACTCTGTAGGCAACTCCAAACACGTTAAAGACGGTGGAGTAGGATTACAGGGGGAAAGCACTTCAAGTGACGCTTTCTTGTGTTGGAAAACAATGCTCCAGGTGAGGCTCGAACTCACAACCTCGGCATCACTCGCACACATACTGCCATATAAGTACCGCGCGCTAACCGATTGCGCCACTGGAGCCTCCAGCTCCTACTTCCGGTCATTGGTTACACGGCCTACACCGGAACCTCGGGCGTGTTCGCTCGTCTTCACAGCACGGGTTGCCCGGGCGCGCGCCCTGAGTGTCGGGGCCGCCTCTGGCCCGGACGCCTGCGAAGGCGGACCGGGTTCAGCTGCGGACTCCACGGGAGCCACTGGTACTGAAAGCGCGGAGCCTACTTTGTTTGCGGAAACGAAAGCGAATCCTTCTTTCCAAGGTGACCTGGGAAAGGGCGGACGCTCGCTCCGCCTCAGGCGTTCTCCGAGTCCCTCAGTGGCGGCCTTGTGGGCGGGCGAGCGCCCCGCTGCGGCGCCGGTGCCCGAGCCCTCCCTTGCCTCTCCCCGGGTCCCCCTCTCGGCGTCGGAGGAATTCCGCCGTCTGCGCGTGGAGTGCGGGTGGTGAAATCCCTGAGAGGATCGCGAAAGCCTTCAGGCGGGAGCTCCCAGAGCCGTTCCTTCCGCTCGCGTCCGTCCCGCTTCACAAACGTGCTGGAAGCCGCAGGACGCAGCTGCTGAGAGGAGGTGGTGGGGGGCCGCGCCTTCCGGCTGGCGGGTCTGTGAGGAGCAGCCCCGCAGCCGGGCCTCCGTTTCTTCCCGGGAGCCTCCCTCCCTGGGACCCAGGAGCTGAGCCTCTTCCAAAGCAACCGAAGCAGGCCCGGGACCCGCTCTCGGAAATGCTGGGTGTCTACGCGGCGTTAAACTAGGTTTTGCGGAAAATGTCTGACTAGGCTGAAGACCTGTGCTTGAGAGTGTTTGGGAGCAGAGGAGGGGGGAAGGGGCTGCCTACGAGGTAAATGTGTATGGGAGATGGGGAGCGTGTGCTTACACGGAGTATCGGGCGTCTTATGGATGGACAGTGTGGAACGGAATGAGAGATGAAGGCAGAATCAGCTGGCCGTTTAATGCCAAACAGTTTTTTTTTTAAAATAAAAACTGTATATTTAAGGGGTACAACATGATGTTTTGATACATGTACACAGTTAAGTGATCTCTACAGTCAAGCGAATTAACATAATACATCTCTTCACAGTTACTATTTTGTGTAAGTGGTAAGAGCACCTGAAATGTACTCGCAGCGGTTTCCAGTGTACAATGCAGTATTAACTATAGTTATGCTCTGCATGACATCTCTAGACTTATTCATCCTACAGAACTACAACTTTGTACCCTTTGACCAACATCTCAAACGTGTCCACACGTCCCCACCCCCGGTAACCACTGTTCTACTCTGCTTCTATGTATTTGACTCTTTTAGAATCCACATATGAGATAACCAGTATTTTTCTTTGTGTGTCTGGCTTGTTTCGCTTAGCATGATGACATTCAGGTTCATCCATGTTGCAAATAGGAACTTCTTTTTTAAGGATGAATAATACTCTATTTTGTGTAGATACCACATATACTTTATCCGTTTGTTGGTGGACAGACACTTAGGTTGATTACATATCTTGGCTATTGTGAATAATGTTTCAATGAATATGGGCATGCAGTTATCACTTCAAGATCTTGATTTTATTTCCTTGGGGATGTGAACCCCGAAAACTTGAGTCAGGTCTTAGTTAATTTAGAAAGTTTATTTTGCCAAGGTTGAGGACACACCCCATGACACAGCCTCAGGAAATTCTGACTACATGTGCCCAAGGTGGACGGGCACAGCTTAGTTTTACACATTTTGGAGAGACATGAGAACATCAATCAATATATGTGAGAAGTACACTGGCTCCATCCAGAAAGGCGGGACGAAGCAGGGAGGGGGCTGCCAGGTTACAGGTAGGTGAGAGACAAATGGTTGCATTCTTTTGAGTTTCTGATAAACCTTTCCAAAGAAGGCAATCAGTTTGCGCCTGTCTATCTCAGTGAGCAGAGGGATGACTTTGAATAGAATGGGAGGCAAGTTTTCCCTGAGCAGTTTCCAGCTTGACTTTTCCTTTTAGCTTAGTAATTTTGGGGTGCAAGATATTTTACTATCGCGATATATACCCAGAAGAGGGACTGCTGGATCATATAGTGGTTCTATTTGTAATTTTCTGAGGTACGGCCATACTGCTGTTTTCCGTAAAGGCAGTACTAATTTGCATTCCCACCCACAATATAAAAAGGTTCCCTTCTCCCAAAATTGGATGTCAAGTGGATTTTAAAAAAAAAAGTACCCTTTTCTCTACATTGCCAACACTTATTTTTCATATTTTTAAAAATGATTATTCTTACAGGTGTGAGGTGACGTCTCATTGTGCATTTGATTTGCATTTCTGTAATGATTAGAGATGTTGAGCATTTTTTCTATTGGCCATTTTTATGTCATCTTTGGGAAAATATCTGTTCAGGTTCTTATGTTTTTTTTTTTTATCAGATTTGGTTTTCGTGCTTTTGAGTTGTATGAGTATCTTATATATTTTGTATATTAACTCCTTATCAGATACATGGTTTACAAATATTTTCTCCCAGCCAATCGTTGCCTTTCCATTTTGCCGATTGTTTTCTTTTCTGTGCAGATTTTTCGTTTGATGTAGTCTCACTTGTTTACTTTTGCTTTTGTTTTCTGAGCTTTTGGTGTCCTTTCCAGGAAATCATTACACAGACCGGTGTCAGGGAGGTCTTCCTTTGTGTTTTCTTCTAGGATTTTTACAATTTCAGGTCTTCTGTTTACGTCTTTAATCTATTTCGAGTTGAATTTTATGTAAGGTGTAAGATAAGGGTTTAATTTTATTATTTTGAATGTGGGATCCCAGTTTTCCCAGCACTACTTACTGAAGAGGCTGTCTTTTCCCCACTGTGTATTCTTGTCACCCTTGTCAAATGTCAGTTGACTGTAAATGTGAGGATTTATTTCTGGGCTCTCTGTTTTGTTCCATCAGTCTATGTGTCTGTTCATGTCAGTGTCATGCTGTTTTGATTGTTATAGCTTTGTATAGTTTATTTTGAAGTCAGGTAGTATGATGCCTCCAACTTTGTTCTTCTTTCTCAAGATTGCTTTGGCTATTTAAGGTCTTTTGTGGTTTTATACAAATCTTAGAATGTTTTTATTTCTGTGGCAAATATTGGAATTTTGATATTGTGTTGAATCAGTATATTGCTTTGAGTATTATAGACATTTTAACAATATTAATTATTTTGATCTACAAATCTTTTCATTTACTTTGTCATCTTCAGTTTCTTTTATCAAAGTTTTACAGTTTTCAGTTTATAAATCTTTTACCTCCTTGGTTAAATTTATTCCTAAGTATTTAAATTTGTGTACCAATCATAGTTGATATTTTTTAAAATTTCTTTTTAGACATATTGTTGTTGGTGTAAAGAAACACAACTGACTTTTGTATATTTGTTTTATATCCTACAACTTTATTGAATGTATTTATTAATTTTAATAGCTTTTTGGGTGGAGTTTTTAGAATTTTCTACATGTGGAAGTATGCCATCTGCAAACAGTTTTACTTCTTCTTTTCCAATTCAGATGCCTTTTATTTCTTTTTCTTGTCTAATTGCTTTTGCTAGTACTTCCAGTGCTATGTTGAATAGAAATGGAGATAATGGTAATCTATGCCTTGCATCAGATCTTAGAGGAAAAGCTTTCAGTTTTTCCCTATTGATTATGTTAGTTGTGGACTGTTCATAAATGGCCTTCATTGTGTTGAGGTAATTTTCTTCTATACCTATTTTGTTGAGAGTTTTTATCATGAGTGATGTTGAACTTTGTCAAATGCTTTTTCTGCATCTATGATTATGTGGTTTTTGTCTTTCACTCTGTTAATGTGATATATCACATTGATTGATTTGGGTATTTTAAACCACCCTTGTATCCCAGGGATAAATTCCACTTCGTCACAGTGTATAATGTTTTTGATGTGTTGTTAAATCTAGTTTGCTATTATTTTATTGAGGATTTTTGCATCTGTGTTCACCCAGAGATATTAGCCTGTAGTCTAGTTTTCTTGTGGAGTCTTTGTCTAGCTTTGATACCAGAGTGATATTACCTCTACTTCTATTTTTTGGAAGGGTTTAAGAAGGATTGGTATTATTATTATTTTTTTTAAATATATGGTAGAATTCAGCTGTGAAACCATCTGGTCTTGGGCTTCTCTTTTTTGGTAGGTGCTATGGTTTGTATGTGGTTTGTCCCCACCAAAACTCACACTCAAATTTAATTGCCAATGTAATGGTGCTAATAGGTGGGGCATTTGGATCATGAAGGGATTAATGCACTCATGAATGGATTAATGCAGTCTCACTGGAGTGAGATCTCATTCCCTTGGGACTGAATTAGTTATCATGAGAATAGGTTATTATAAAGTGAGGCTGCCTCTTGTGTTTTGTCTGTTTGTACACCCGTTTCCCCTTTGTTCTTCTTTCCACCATTAGTTGAAGCAGCACAAGGCCCTTGCCAGATTGGATGCTTGATTTTGGACTTCCCAGCCTACCAAACTGAGCTAAATAAACCTCTTTTACCATCTTAAAATAAATTGCTTACCCTCAAGTATTTTGTTAAAGCAACACAAAACAGACTATGACAGGAGGTTTTTTAAAATTATTATTACTTCAGTCTCCTTATTTGTTATCAAAATGTTTAGGCTTTTTATTTTTGATTCAGTCTTGGTAGGCTGTTTATTCTGGGAATTCATCCATTCCTTCTAGGTTATTTAATTTGTTGACATATAATTGTTCATAATAATCCCTTATGATCTTTTCTGTTTCTGAGGTATCTGTTGTAATGCTCTCTTTCATTTTTTATTTTATTTATGAACTTCTCTTTTTTTCCTTAGTTATCTAGCTAGCGGTTTTTTGATTATATTTTTAAAAACTATTATTTTTCTATTTTTTCTAGTCTCTGATTTATTTCTATACTGATCTTTATTATTTTCTTTCTTCTGCTAACTTTGGGTTTAGTTTGTTCTTTCTAGTCTTTTGAAATCCAGTTTATTTATTTGAGAGATTTATTCTTTTTTAATGTAGGCATTTGTCACTATAAACTTCCCTGTTAGGATTGCTTTTGCTATGTCTGATAAGTTTTGATAAGTTGTATGATAAGTTTTGTTAAGTTGTATTTTCATTTTTGTTTGTCTGAAGATTTATGTTTTGATCTCCTACTGAATCAGTGGTTGTTTAAGATTATGTTATTTAGTTTCTATATGTTTGTGAATTTTCCCATGTTCTTGCTGTTAATGATGTCTAGCTTCGTTCCATTGTGTTTGGAAAAGACACGTGGTATGATTTCTGCCTTTTTGAATTTGTTAAGACTTGTTTTGTGACTTTACATATGATCTATCCTGGAGAATGTTACATGTGTGCTTCTCCTGCTGTTGAGTGAAAAGTTCTAAATATGTCTGATAGGTCTATTTGGTCTGTAGTGCTTTTCAAGTTAGCTGGTTATTGATTTTTCTGTCCACATGCCATGTGTTCTATCCATTATTCAAAGTGGGGTATTGAAATCTATTACTATTGTATTGTCAGTTCAGCTTGATAGTGTCCCATAAGTCCCTTAAGCTATGTTGACTTTTTCAGTTTTTCTTTTTTTCTCCTCTGATTGTATGATTTTTAATGACCTGTCTTCAAGTTCACTGATCCTTTTCTTCTGCTTGATCTAGTCTGCTGTTGAACCCCGCTATTGAATTTTTATTTCAGTTATTGTATACTTAACACTGTGATTTTTGTTTGTTACTATTTAATTTTTTAATCACTTTGTTGAAATTCTCATTTTGTTCATGAATTTATCTCTTGACCCTAGTGAGCATCTTTTTTATTTTTTATTTTTCTTTTTTTTTTGAGATGGAGTCTCACTCTGTTGCCCAGGCTGGAATGCAGTGGCCTGATCTCAGCTCACTGCAAGCTCTGCCTCCCAGGTTCAAGCGATTCTCGTGCCTCAGCCTTCTGAGTAGCTGAGATTATGGGTGTGTGCCACCATGCCCAGCTAATTTTTTTGGTATTTTTAGCAGAGATGGGGTTTCACCATGTTGATCAGGCTGATCTTGAACTCCTGACCTAGGTGATCCGCCCGCCTCGGCCTCCCAAAGTGCTAGGATTGGTTACAGGCCTGAGCCACCACACCCAGCCCAGTGAGCATCTTCATGACCATTATTTTGAATTCTCATATGTGGTAAATCATTTATCTCCATTTCATTACAGTCAATCTCTGGAGATTTGTCTTTTTCTTTTGTGTAGAACACATTTTTATATTTCTTCAGTTTTCTTGACATTGTATTGGTTTCTGCACATTAAACAACCACCTTTCCTAGTCTTCACAGACTGGCCTAATATAAAAGAGCCTTACCAGTTAGTCCAGCCAGAGATCCTGCCTGAGTCCCCCTCAAATCTTTATGGTCATCTAGACCATCATGTTTGTTCTTAGTGGCCCGCAGAAGACTAGAGTATGCCAAGACCCATTAGTATCCTGAAACGGGCAAGACAGGAGCCAGTCCCTCATGTAGCAGCTGGAAAAGCTGGGATGTTAGATGTGTAGTCCAATCCTTTCTCTCCTCAAGCAGAAGCTGTGAGCTGGAGTTTATCATCATTTGCTCAGCACTAAGCCAGGAAGGACAGCTGGAGCAAATACCTGCACTCTCAAAGTGCACACTTTTCAAACCATTTCTTTGCTATCTGTCATCTCCAGCGGTTTAGCAAATGCTACAGATAACTCTGAGAGATGGGCACTTTAACTGTAGGCTTGTTTCTGTCTCTGGAATGAGCCCCAGAAAGGAGGTGCAGGAGGTGCCCACACACCTATTCGGCCTGGCAACAAAACGAGACTCTGTCTCAAAAAAAAAAAAAAATAGACAAAAATCATCCCAATTTCCTAGAGCTTACATTTAGTAAACTTCAACGGAGGTTTTTAGCAACAGTCTGCTTTTTCAGCTTATGTTCATTTGCCCACTTATTTGCTAATTCCTTGATCGGCATTATATATCTTAACATCATTCTGGTAGAGTGCAAAGGATGTAGCATATCCCATTGATCTTTAACACATAACTGGGTTCCACTTACATCTTCCCATATATTTCCCAGATTATTCTGTATTCTCTCTCAAGTGTCCTTCATTCTAGCACAAGAATAGAGTATTCCTGCCTAGTCAGTATTAGAAATTAGAACTAAGGGCACAAGCTATAGTTTTAAGGGCATGCATGTGCCAAGAGGAACAGAGCCATGCTGGATTGAAGGGTGTGGGGGTGACATTTTTAAAACACGGGGAGCAAGGTAGGATCTCACACTTGTAGGGTAGAGTTCACATACCTATCATGTCACTAAATTTCCTACCAATAGGGAGAGAGGAAGGGATCACAGGGTTCTACTGTTGAGGAGAAGGCTAGGATGGGCCTCTGTGTAAAAAGGTGCTGTTGAAAACAGAGTGTAAGCAAACAATGAAAGCTGAAGAACATTTCTGGCAGGCAGAAACAGAAAGAATGTTGAGAGAAGAAAAAAAGAGAAGGTAACCTGGGAACATAAGCAGTAGAAGTGAAAAAAAAAAAAGCTGTGATTTCAGGGGAGAATTCAGGAGGGGGAATGTTGAGTCTACAGAACATCAGAAAAAATTTTTACTTCTCTTGACATTACCAAGAAATGTATTTGACATGTGGTGTGGCTTTTTATTTTTCCTTGCTGTTAACAAATACTCACTGAGATCCTGCTACATGTAAAGCACTGTGACAAATGTGGTGGGAAATTAAGAATTCAGGCTGATTGTCCTCTAGGGACTTTTAATCTAGTTGGAGAGACAAGATATATGCCCAGGAAAAGCTTAGTAGCAATACAAGACTGTGTATGATTGTGTTCAAGTAATTGATTCAAATAAGAAGATCAAAGAGAAAGATCTCAGTTCTTGCTGGTGAGGGACACAGGGTCAGTCTGTGGCCCCAAGAGGATTTGGTTTGGGTATGAGAAGGAGGGAAAGTCCTGGAAACTAAGTAGGAGTCGAGACAAGGAGACTGGCATTGGTGGTGTTTAAGAATGGAAGAAATCCCAAAAGGACTGAGAAAATCTAATTCATTTGACTCCTTTTATTTTTTTCACCCAGTGCTTGTTTGTGTGAAGCCTGGGATAATTAGACTCCACGGCATTCTGATCCTCACCTGCACTCTCACTGGTTCTGCCCTTCTGTGGTTGGCCTTCAACCTCTTGACCTGGGTGAAGATAGACATCCCAGGCAGTTCCCTAGTCTGCTCAGTGCTCTCTTTGCAATCTGCAGTGATGAGGTCACATGTTGGATTCTTCTATCAAAATCAAGTAAGTTCTTTTCTTGAAAGGGAGGGTCCAGCTCCAATCCAGTCCCTTCCAGAAATTGTCAGCCTGTTTTTCTGCCCTAATATATCTGAAGGAAACATTCCTACTAGTAATAGCAGCTCATTTCAAAGCATATCGTATCCAGGGGCCCTCTAGGGATACCAGCTCAAGTAGACTCATTATTCTAGATATTTTCACAGCATTCTTCTGCCTCTGCTCCTATGCTTCCCCTAAGCTGCCCTTCATTCCTGCCTTAAAGCCCCTGAACTGCATGTTTTAGCTCTCTGGGCACTCAGACTCAGGAGGGAGGTCTAGAGAGCTGTTAGCCTTTCTTCTCTCTCCTTCCCTAATTCATACTACTTCATATTTGGTCGAATTTTCATGATCAGCGCCCTTCTTCTCTCCTTCCTGAGCTTCATACTCCTGGCCTTCCCTCATTTCTTTCATAATACCTGGAAATGCACCTTATCTGTGCAATCACCTTCATCCTTATCAGTAAGGAATAGGAGGAAGGGGGTTACATCAATAGTCCTGGTTCTGGGTGGGGTGGCATTCCATTAGACATAGTCTCTTGGAAACTGCTCAGGGACTGCTAAGGAAAAGGAAGACCCAGTGGGGGGAAAACAAACAAAAAAAGAAACCAGAGTAGGAGGAGCTAAAATGACAACTTAAGGTTCTGAGAATTAGCTCTTAGGCAGTAGACTAAGCTAACTAGGTGATGGGTCATCACCTTTTTTCCTTTTTTTTAAGTAACAGGTATCTGTGTGTGCCTTGCATTACTGCTTCACTCTGCATATTTTGAAAGTAAGTAAGTTGCAAAAGAAAGTGACAATCACCTTTCTCTACCTGTCTTTCATCCTTTTATGCAGTCCCACACTATTTCTCTCATCTGGTAAGTGCTCTTGGGGCTTTTCGAACGGAAGTTGGGGTAGGTCCTAAATATAGGACCATCATATCTATCAATTTCAACTGTGTCCCTTGAGCACTGTCAGTTTCTAGGCATGTATTTGATGCAGTGGCTTCTCATTTGCTCGTCACAGCTGTTCTTACTCTATGTTAGAATTCTGCCTTCATAGAAGGCAAAGAATCTATTTCTCTTATAAATTCTGTTAGAACCACATCTTGGAGGTAAGTGAATTTGTGAAATAAATTGTAGTGGGGCAAGGACTGGGATAAAGAAATGGGATTAATAGAGTAACCTGCACTTAATTTTTTATTTTTTAATTTTTATTTTTTCTCCTGATTTCCTGCCACCAGCTTAAGCTGTACTTTAGGCTCCTAAACAACATTATCATTTGTTAAACCTGTTTGAACATGTAATTTTTAAATAAATATCAAGTGTTCTAGTCATTTTCATCTTCTATGTCATCATTCTTCCCTGAGGAATTCTCTGCTTCTTCGGCTCTCTTTCTCGTTGGCTTTGATGTGCACTATTGCAACCAATCCAAGTTTAACCTGTGCAAATACCAGTAACCAATGTGAATCCAATATCAAACAGAGAGGAAACTGGGTAGAGATGGCTAGGCTGACCTTGGCAGTGGTGACAAGATTAACTTCTGAAAGTTCATGTCTAGCCTGTCGTTCGAGACTTCATAGCCACAGACACACTCCTGTTTAACTACTGTGTAAGACTGAAGAGAGTTGGCCTTTTACTAATCATTGTTCAAATACGGATTAGGAGTCTAGAAACCTGGGTTTTCACAGGAGAGAAGACACAGTTGGGTGTATGAAAGTGAATGAATCTTTGGCTCTTGGAGGCTAATAATGAAAAATTTGGCCTCACGTTGAAGACTCCCTGGGCCCATCCCACCCCCTCACTGTTATTTGTGGTCTCTGGCAGGATTTTCTAATAGTAACAAAGCTTTTTCTTCACCTATGAATCCTGAGTTTTGATAAAAATTCTCTGCCTTCTGGGAGTTTCATGACTGGGATCTTTTCTCTCCTGCATTATTTAGGATTCTTTTGGTTATAGGAAACAAAACCTTATCCAAACCACCTTAAGCAACAACAAAAGAATGAATTTATGGGAAAGATGGAAGAGTAGCTCATCATCTCAAAGGAAGTTCTGGTGGGATCAGGTTACTCAAGAAACTTTGGGGACTAGCACCTGGAACTCCTGTCTCAGAATACTGCTCGCCTCTCACCTCCACTTGTCTTGGAGGCTTCATTCTTTCAGTCAGAGAAAATGTCAAGTGATATGGGCTCTGGCAGTCCTGAGGAAAGGGAAGGGTGGATCTCTCTCTTTACTTCAGTGTATGAAATCTAAGAGGTCTTATGGTCACACATGGGACATTTCTCAATCTTATGGTCTGTTGCCAGAAGAGAGGTAGAGGGGGATGGTGGCAGGAGACATATGCAGTAACCTCTGCAAGAAGCACTATTAAAACAGGAACTGGCAGTGCCCCTGAGTACTGTGTTTTTCTGTTTTGGTGGAGTTTTTCAGCCTTCTGATGTCTGACCTTATGAGAGGATTTTATGAGGATGGGCAAAAATTGTTTATATCAGTGACATGGAGATAGAGCATGTGGAAGTTCTAGGAGTCAGATTCAACACTTTTAAGCAGAAAACTGAAGTCAGAATTATTAAGGTTAAATTCTGCCATTCCTACTAGTTGAAACAAAAATTAAAGGCATACACATCAAATTACGAACTGAGGAGGGCATTTTAGGTTTGTTAGGAATTAGAGAAGTGGATGTTGGGACTGAATTACAAATCTCAATGGAACATGAAGAAGCAATGCAATTGGACCAAAATTTCTTACAAACTGGGTGAAACATATGTAAACTGATGACTGCATATTTTTGTTTTGTTTTGAGACAGGGTCTCAATAGAGCACAGTGGCATGATCACGGCTCACTACAGCCTCAACCTCCGGGGCTCAGGCAATCTTCCTCCCTCAGCCTCGTGAGTAGCTGGGATCACAGGTGCACTCCACCACATCTGGCTAATTATTATTATTTGTAGAGACAGGTTGCCCAGGCTACTCTCAAACTCCTAGGCTCAAACGATCCTCTGGCCTCATCGTCCCAAAATGCTGGATTCTGGTGCAAGCTGCATCCCGGGCTGCCCAAGGGCTCAAAGATCTAAGAGGGAATGGTGGGGGATTAAGAAAAACGCAGAGACAGACATATAGAAAGCTGGGCCAGGCAGTCCAGGAAAGTGAGGATGTCAGTCTCCCTGGCCCCAACCTGCCTCAGGTACTTTATTTTATACGTTTACAAAGCACATAGCAGAGGGAGGGTGCCGTTACTTAGAACAGCCTGTGGTTGTAATTCTCATACTTCAGTTAACATACTTCAGCTAACAATTATCTTGCAGCAAGGTCAGTGAGAGCTGGTTATCTTTTTCTAGGCCTCTCTGCTCTTTTCCGAGACATACATGTTCCTCTATAACGGTTTCACTTCTCTGGAGTTCACTCAAAGTTCACAGCAGCCTTGCTGCTGATCCCTCCAGAGGGGTGGGCTACTCTGGCTCTCTACACTGGATTACATACATGCGCCACTGCACCCAGCTTGATGACTACATTTTTAAAGGAAAACAGATCACTGGGCTGTTTATCTTCAAATGTTTTAGTTGACAGAACAGATTAAAAATGATAATTTGGGGAAATTTTTTTAGACCAGCCTGGTTAACATGATGAGACCCTGCCTGTATTATATATTTAAGAGAAAAAAAATTTACCCCACAGAGAGATGCTAAAGACCCAGGAAAAAAAAAAGCCTTTGTGTACAGAAAATGTGATAATTGCTTGATAATATGAGGATGCCACACATATTATTAGTCATATATATTGTGTAACTAACAGGCTTGGGAAGTGACAGAGAAGGCAACTAAAACTGTAGAAACTTTTATACAATTAGGAAAAATACAAGAGAGATTGGACTATGTTAAGGCCAATAACAACACTGATATTATTGCAATTTCAGAAAATTGATATATTCCTTTTCAAACCATTTTTACTGTTCAGCAAGGGTTAATGGAATTTCCTTATCCATAAATGTTAGCACGATCCTAAATTTCCATTGCTCATTACTTTCAGTGAATCATGAAGGCTTGTCTTTTCCACCTCAACCAGGTCTCTGTTTCCTTTCCTGAGCCCTCCCCACACCTGGCTGGCTGGACAAGGCCTTCCTGATTTGTGCCCATTCTCAAGGGGCCTCTGTCTGTGGCTTCCCCTGACTTCTGCCTACCTTGCAGTGCTGCCAGACTCAATCTTCCTAAAACGCTGAGCTGAGGATGCTCTTAAAATCTATTTTGCTTTCTTCTTGCCTGCAGAATAAAGCCTTTATCTTGATAGATATGATGTTTACAAGCTGGCACCAACCCATCTTTTAAAATGTTTAAATATTTTTATTGTGACACATGCCATATATGCCAAAAAGTATAAAAATGTAGATATACAGTTTGAAGCATAATAAACAAACCACTAGATCTAGGAAAAATATATATTGACAGTATATTGGAAGCCACTTGCATGTCCCTTCTACCTGCCTTTATTTTTTGAAATGGAGTTTGGCTCTTGTTGCCCAGGCTGGAGAGCAATGGCATCATCTCGGCTCACTGCAACCTCTGACTCCCGGGTTCAAGTGATTCTCCTGCCTCAGCCTTCTGAGTAGCTGGGATTATAGGCATGGGCCACCACACCCAGCTAATTTTGTATTTTTAGTATAGACGGGTTTCTCCATATTGGTCAGACTGGTCTCAAACTCCTGACCTCAGGTGATCCACCTGCCTCAGCCTCCCAAATGGCTAGGATTACAGGAGTGAGCCACAGCGCCCAGCTTCTACCTAACTTTACAGCCACTTTTCCCTGCTCTTCTATCCCTCTTCCCCTGGCCAATTCACACTATAGTTCTACCACATGGAACTGCTTCCCACAAATAGGCCAGGTACCTTTATAACTTCCACTCTTTGCACTTCCTGAGCTCTCTGGCTCATCATTCCCTTCTTCACAAGGTCAATTCTATTTCCCTTTTAAAATTCAGCTCAGACTGGGCATGTTGACTCAGGCCTGTGATCTCAACACTTTGGGAGCATGAGGCAGAAGAATTGCTTGAGTCCAGGAGTTTGAGACCAGGCTGGGCAACACAGTGAAACCCTGTCTGTATTATATATTTAAGAGAAAAAAAGATTCAGTTCAAATGTGATGTTGATATGGGTTGGCTCTGTATCCCCACCCAAATTCACCTTGAATTGTAATAGTCTCACGTGTGGTAAGAAGGAACTGGGTGGGAGGTAATTGAATCTTGGGGGTAGGTTTTTCCCATGCTGTTCTCATGATAGTGAATAAGTCTGATGAGATCTAATGGTTTATAAATGTGGGTTCCCTGCACATGCTCTCTTGTCCGCTGCCATGTAAGACATCCCTGTGCTCTTCCTTTGTCTTCTACCATGATTGTGAGGCCTCCCCAGCCATGTGGAACTTTGAGTACATGAAACCTCTTTCCTTTATAAATTACCCAGTGTTGGGTATATCTTTATTAGCAGCATGAGAACAGACTAACACAGATGTCATGGAGAACTTTCCCTGACTTCCCCTCCAGCATTGATTGATCTGCCTTTATGCTGCTAGAGCATTTTCGTCTTGTTTCTGGGATACTGATCCTCCTGGTTTTTTTTTAGGTTTTTTGTTTGTTTGTCTGAGACAGAGTCTTGCTCTGTCACCCAGGCTGGAGTGCAGTGGCGCGACTCACTGCAACCTCCACCTTCCGAGTTCAAGTGATTCTCCTGCCTCAGCCTCCCGAATAGCTGGGACTACTGGTGTGGGCCACCACGCCCAGCTTATCTTTGTAGTTTTAGTACAGGAGGGGTTTCACCATGTTGGCCAGGATAGTCTCAATCTCTTGACCTCTAATGGGTGGCATGCGCTTGTAATACCAGCTACTCGGGAGGCTGAGGCAGGAGAATTGCTTGAACCCAGGAGGCGGAGGTTGCAGTGAGCCAGGATTGTGCCCAAGCAGTCCAGCCTGGGCGATACAGTGAGACTCCATCTCAATAAATAAATAAATAATAATTGGTAACTCACTACAACACCAAAAACCACACTGATTAATAAATAAGAACTCACAGCTAAATAGTTTGGTCAAGACCTGGAATATGTTCATAAAAAAATCTCAGTTCACTTTATTGAGTTATTTTCCTTCCAAATACTTTGTTCCCTATCCCCTTGTCTTTTTTGTTTGTTTGTTTTGTTTGTTTTGAGATAGTGTCCTGCTCTGTTTCCCAGGCTGGAGCGCAATGGCATGATCACAGCTCACTGCAGCTTAGACCTGCTGGGTTTAAGCAACCCTCCCACCTCAGCCACTCTCCCACCACAGCTGAGAGCACAGACACATGCCATCATGCACAAATAAGTTTTACTTTTAAATTTTTTATAGAAATGAGGTCTCTCTATGTTGACCAGGCTGGTCTCAAACTCCTGAGCTCAAGCAATCCTCTGGTCTCAGTCTCCCAGAAAAATAAACTTGCTTTAAATCGCCACACTAGGATCTTCAGATTGAGAAAGGAAAGTTCCACCAATTTCCCCCAATCAATCAACAGATAAGGTTGTTGCATTCAACTTCAAAACTTAGACCTAATTTCTCCTCCCATGTTTTTCTCCTCCTGCCATATACTGTTTTACAGAATGCTATTTCTACGTGTAGAGAAACAGTGGTTCCTTGGAATCTCCCATGTAATCCCACATGAGATTACATTTTGAAAGAACCTCATACTCATAACCCATGGGTCAATGCCATCTAGCAACCATTCAGCAGCTGAATCCTCAGATAGGCACTCAGTGTCCCCAGAGCCCAGCGGCATGCCATACATCCCCACATAAAGATTTGTTGAATGAATGAAGGGGTTGAACTCCATTGCCCTGCCCTATCAAAGATGTATACTTTCTCTGCTTATACCAGTATGGTAATGCCCTGACCTTCCTTATGATCTTTGCACTCCAGTCTCAACTCTGTGCCCTATTGGAATGGTACTGAAATGCAAATTGAGCTACATTCTATCCTAAATTCATTTACCAGCAAACTTTGCTTACAGTGCTTAAATATTTTTTCTTGATATTTAAAGCCTTTCATGAGGAAAGCTGGCCTGTCTTCCAGCTTTACTCCTGGAATTCAATCCTATGCTCACTCAGAAAACAAAATCATTGTTAATTGACTTCAAAACTGTTGTTTTATTCTTCTGAGACTTTGCAAATACCTTTGAGTAAGGCAGCTGGATAGCTCCTCATTTTTAAATGTAACTGCAGATACTGCCATAAGGAGATGAAAAGAAAGGGGAAGGTGAAGGATGATGGACTGTAAAAATTCGTGCCTTCTCATTCTTGTCTGGTTTGATAATCAGTGCCTAGAAAGGAGTCAAAGAAGGTTTTCTTTATACATCTTCTAAATAACAAAAAACCTAGTTCCCCATTAAAGCCTTAGAATTAGTTTCTTGGATTAAAAAAAAAAAGCAATAGATTTGAGACTGTCATATTCAGATTCCCACAGATGCCGTAGCCAGAGTGCAGAGCACTAACCACTGTATGATCATGGCAGGCCACTGGGAAAACCTGATGACTTCTATTTATCACAAATTTGTCATGCCAGTTGCCTTTTCATCAAACCAGTAAGAGCTCAAAAGGGCATATTGCAAAATCTTCATGGGTAGATTAGTCTTTCTTTTTTTCACCTATGGCCAATTATCTTGTTCATTCCAGAAAACCAGAGAGGCTCACGGCTTGCCATCTTGTCTTGGTTTAAGAATTCTTGGAAGGTCAGGTCATGAGTCTGAGGCTCTTTCAAAATTTACACACTAAAATATTTCTATGCCATCACTGTTTTTTCTGTTCTGTGTATCATCTTCATCTTCATTTCTCAGCTATGTCCATTTTTATTTCTTCACTTGAATATGGCCTTGTCTCTTAGCCACCTTTTTCTGTAATACATTTCTGGTTTTTTTGCTGTTCACTCATATGGCATGGTTATGTGACCAGTATATGAAGTACATTAACGGGGATTGAAATTTAAGTTGTTATCAGCTTAAAATAGCTGGTTATAACTATAAAATGTTTTAGGTAAACCTCACGATAACCACAAGACAAAAACCTATAGTAAATCCATAAAGGATAAAGAGAAAGAAATAAAAGCATACTAACACCGAAAATATCAAATCACCAGTCAAAACAGCAAGAGAGGAAGAAAGAAACAAAAAATCTACAAAACAACCAGAAAATATTTAACAAAATGTCAATAGTAAATCTTTAACTGTCAATAATTGCCTTCATGTAAGTGGATTAAATTCTTCAATAAAAAGACATAGAGTGGCTAACTGGATTTTTAAAACTATATCCCAAAAAAGACCCAACTATATGCTGGCTACAAGAAATTCACATCACCTTTAAGAACACACAAACTAAAAGTGAAAAGATGGGAAAAGATGTTCTGTGCCAATGGAAACCAAAAGAGAGCAGATACACTTAGAGTAGGCTTTAAGTCAAAAACTATAGAAAGAGACAAAGGAGTTTTTATATTATGATAACAGGGCCAATTCATTAACTAGATATAACAATTATAAATTTATATGCACCCCTCAATGGACCACCTAAATACAGAAAGCAAATATTCATAGATCTAAAGAAAGAGATAGACAGCAATAGAATAATATGAGGGGCCTTCAGTACCCTACTTTCAACAATGAGCAGATCATCCAGACACAAAATCAGTAGAAAATATTGAACTTGATATATACGCTAGACCAAATGAAGCTGACAGACAGACAATATTGCACCCAACAGCAGTAGAATGACACTTCTATTTAACATGGTACTGGAAGTCCTAGACAGAATACACATTCTGGTCAAGTGCACGTGAAACATTCTCCAGGATAGGCCATATATAAGGCCATAAAACAAGTCTTAACAAATTTGAGAAGACTGAAATCATATCAACTATCCTGTCTGACCATGATGGCATGAAAAAAGAAATCAACAGGAGGAATTTTTGAAAATTCACAACTATGTGGAAATTAAACAACATGCTCCTGAACAACCAATGGGTCAAAAAAGAAATCAAAAGGAACATTTACAAAATATTTTGGGACAAATGCAAACGGAAATACAATATGCCAAAACTTACAGGATGTAACAAAAGCAGTTCTAAGAGAGAAGTTTATAGTAATAAATGCCCACATCAAAAAAGGTGAAAGATCACAAGTAGACAACCTAGCATTACACCTCAAGGACTGGAAAAGCAATTAGCTAAGCTAGTTACAAAGTTAGTAGGAAGAAGGAAATAATAAAGATCAGAACAGAAATAAATAGAAGATAGAAAAAATAGAAGAGATCAACCAAACTAAGAGTTGGTTTTTTAAAAAAGATAAAATTGACAAACCTTTAACTAGACTGATTAAGAAAAATATGCAAAGACTCAAAATCAGAAATGAAAGAGGAGACGTTACAACTGATACCACAGAAATACAAAGGATCACTTAAAAACTATTATGAACAAGTACATACCAACAAAATGGATAACCTAAAAACTGGATAAATTCTTAGACATATGCAACCTGCAGGATTGAATCAGGAACCGGAACAGACCAACATCAAGTAAGGAGATTAAGTCAGTGATAATTCTACCAGCAGAGAAAGCTGGGACCTGACAACTTCACTGCTGAATTTGATGAAACATGTAAAGAAGTAATACCAGTTCTTCTCTATATCTTTCAAAAAACTGAAGTAGAGAAAATACTCCCAAACACATTCACAGTAATGGCCAGCATTACTGTGAACCCAATGCCTGACAAGACCACTACAAAATAAGAAAAAAAAAAATTACAAACCAATATCCCTCATGAATATATATGCAAATATACTGAATAAAATGCTATCATATTAAATTCAACAGCACATTTAAAAAAAATCATTTACCGTGATCAAGTCGGATTTATCACAGGGATACAAAGATGGTTCAACTTACACAAATCTATAAATGTGTGATAAACCATATTAACAGAATAAAAGACAAAAACCGTCTCTTCATCTCAATAGATGCAGAGAAAGCATTTGACAAAATTTAACATTCCTTCATGATTAAAAACTCTCAGAAAATAGGTATGTCATCAACAGACGAGTAGATAAAATATTACAACTGCACAATGAAATACTATTCAGTCTTTAAAAACAGAAATCCTGTCCTTTTCGAGGTGGATGAACCTGGAAGGCATTATGTTATGTGAAATAAGCCAGGTGCAGAAACACAAACACTGCATGATCACACTTACATGTGGAATCTAAAAAAGTCAAACACATAAAATCAGAGAGTAGAATGGTAGTTATCAGGGGCTGGGGGAGGAAATGGGAGGTGGGAGTGGAATTAGAGAGGTGTTTGTCAAAGACACAAAATTTCAGTTAAACAGGAGGAATAAGTTCAGATCTTCTGTATTGTATGGTGACTACAGTTAATGTATTGTATACTTGATAACTGATAGTAGATTGAAGTGTTCTCACCACACACACAAATAAGTAATAGATACGCTAATTAGCTCGAGTTAACCATTTCACAATGTGTGCATATATCAAAACATCATGTTGTACATAATAAATATATACCATTTTTATTTTTCAACTAAAAAATCATTGTAAAAACAAGTGTTTGATGCTCATGTCAAAATATAAAAAGCCTGCAATGCAAAGGGTTTCTGTGGTGTAGCAGTTGCCACGGTGCCTAACACGCGGAAGGTCGCCTGTTTGAAACCCAATGGAAACAACAGATTTCTTTTGTCTCCCAGAATCCGACTGGGAGTGGCCGCCTTTTCCTGGGAGTCCAGAGCTGCAAGGAACAAGTGATAATCTTGCCTCTTTTTTTAAAAAAAGATCATCATCCTGGGATAGCTGTGCCAAATTAGCAGGCCACTCTGGGCGGGCGCTCCCCAGCTGGGACGTGCTCTCTTCTCTCGCTGAAAATCTGGAACGTGAAATCTTACAGCACCAGAGTTTCCGGTTTTCTCCCTCTCCCTCGCAGAGGCATAGCCGTCGCGCTCTTGCCCTGGCTGTTTTTGAGTAGACTCGCCTTAAGTCGAGTCTCGGTTTCGTCTTAACAATGGAGACATTTCTTATGTTCTGAGCCTCCAAAAATGGTGGGTAATCGCGGCACATCTACTCCTGAGTAAAGGAAAGGACAGACAGTCTTGGAACAGATAAGGAATTAGCTCAAGTGGTAGAGTGCTTGCTTAGCACGTGAGAGGTGGTGAGATCGGGGCTAACCTTCTCCAGGTTGTTCTTTATAGACATGGGGTCACAGGTGACAGCTTCAGGTTTAGTGACCTGTCGAAAATGTCAACCACTTGACTGCTCCACTGGTTAAAGACCTGTGGGTGTAAAGAAATAGTGCTAGTAATGGCCCCTAAAACGAGCAATACACAAAACCCATTTTGTAAGATGTTTTCTCTTTATTAAAAGGAGCAAAGAGATCCCAAGAGGGCGGGACATACCCGATTGCTCCTTTTCTCTCCTTTCTGCAGCTTGACTCAAAATGCAGCGCAGTCCTGGAAACTGCAGGGCAGGGCAGGATAAATAAAACCCAGCTTTCTTTCTGGTCAGGGCACTGTAAAGTGAAGTTCCAAGTAAAGGGAAAGTCCTGCTCAGAGTATGGAAAGCAAACCCGTAAGTGGTTTGTGAATCCGCCGAGTGCACCCGAGTTTAGAATATGTAGCTGTAAGGAGCAAAACCAAATACAGAAAGCTTATTTTTCCTAAATTAAAAACTTGTTTTGTGATTCTGCTTATATAAGGTATCTTGAATAGGCAAATTCACATACACAGAAAGAATAGAGGTTCTTGGGGAGAAAGAAATGTAGAGTTATTGTTTAATGGGTACAGAGTTTCTATTTGATGATGTGAGAAAGTTCTGGAAATGGGTAGGGGTGATGATTGTTCACATTGTAAATGTACTTAGTGCCACTAAATTGAACACTTAAAATCTTAAATGTAAAATGTATTATGTATATTATACCACAATGAGAAAACACAAACTCTTGTTCTTTCTTTAATTTTACCACGTAGTCTCATCATCTGTTTTTCTCCACACCAGCTCATCTATTCATTCTTCTATTCATTTGACAAGTACTTATATATGTCTAGATTTATTATTCCATTCATCAGACATTAATTCAGGACCTCTTCTGTGCCACACAATTTCAAGACTTCTCCCTCAAATGTGTACACCAAGGTCCTGACAAATACCATAGATCTTTCCTGCACAACCTCTCCAGAATCTTACTCGTATTTTTCATTCATATGTCATGTTCATTCTACCATGTTTATGGAGAATGTAGTCTGTACCACAAAGTATAATGGGCACTGGAGCTAAGGAAAGACTCATGTTGTTTACTTGAGAAGCTGACAAAATAAATATAAAGAAACCTCAATTCTTTCATCTCTTTGTAACTTTTTCCATTTCTCTTCAATTGCAGTTTTCACTTATCCTATTCCCAAGCTCTTTGACATTCAACACTGAACACCTTTTTCTTAAATGTTAATTTGATTATGTAAGCTGACTAGAAATGTTTTCAAGGGTTCTTAAGTCTCAGTGTTTTCCCAGTCATTATCTTCAGGTGCACAGGCATTTCATCACTACTTCCTTTCACATCTTTCATTTTATAAACAAGCACACACATAAGCAGGCACACATGCACTTGTGTACTACACATCCCAAGTGAACAGGCATGTTTCCTTACACAGGAATTTCCACATCCATGCCTGTTCCTTCCAACTCATATGCATTCTTCCTCATCTGCATCCTTCAAGGTTCATATTTATCCCTCTACTACAAGCTGGTCTTTTAATCCCCATGGTTCTTGTCTGTAATAGTTTTGGGATTTTTGCTGTTTCCTTATATGTTGTGAATATGTGAGTTCTACATGATATACCTTAAAAACAATTGAATATATGTGTATGTGTATGTATATATATGTATATGTGTGTATAAATGTTTATGTATATGTATGTATATTTAGATCTGTAGCTTAGATTTAGGAAGTCTGAGGTTCTCCATAGTGTAGAGGTTATCTCACTTGCCTAACACAAGATGAGGCTCGCAGATTTAAAACAGATGTTATACAATTATAAAGTGTCTATTCACTGAAGGGATGCAGCTGTCCTAAATAAGTCTGTTTCTGGCCACAGAGCTTCAAAACTTGTAAACAAAATGGATAAAACAGAAATAAAATAGAAAAATCCAATTACAGTTGTAGATGTTAACACTCCTCTCTCAGTAATTAATAGATTCAGTAGAAAACAAATCAGCAAACAGAGAACTGAATAACACCATCCACCAAAGGATCTAATAGACTTTATAAGTAAAATCACAATTTATGTAGAAAGACGAGCCAAAAATTCAAAGAAAAGCAAGATCATATTATAACTAGGAAATCATGAATGGTCAGAGTAAAGAAAAGTGACACTATTGAAACTGGTATTTCTGAAACAGTTACTGAAATAAATGACAGGAAGACTGACAGTGGTGAAAAGTGGCTCTTTTCTTGTCCATATTTATCCTGTCTTTTCTTGAGGTCTGGGCTGGCCAAATTTCTTTTGAACTTCCTAGGCCTATTACAGCGTCTGGCTCAGAGCATCTCTTCAGTGAATATCTACTGAATGAGTAGAAAGGAATTGATGGATTCAAAAGAGATGTGCAAGAACATTGTTCAGTATTTGCCAAACCACTGAAGGTGGTGTTTGAAGGAGGATAATGGGTCAAAGTTGACTTGGAAGTCCAGACCCAGGAGGAGGTTGAGAATTAGATATTTGGTGTATGAATGAATAGACTATTGTGGAGAAAAACAGGCAGAGAGATCATGAGCAGGAGCAGAGAAAAGACTCATATTTTGAAATCTAAAAAAAAAAATCTACTTCTCAGTTCAGGCTTTGCCACCTAGCAGCTCTGGCACCTTAGAAACAATAATTATCTGAGCCTCCACTACATCCAGAAAGTACACATTAGATGGCTGGGCGTGGTGGCTCACACTTGTAATCCCAGCACTTTGGGAGGCCAAGGCAGGTGGATCACGAGGCCAGGCATTCAAGACTAGCCTGGCCAACATGGTGAAACACTGTCTCTACTAAAAATACAAAAAATTAGCCGGTCATGGTGGCAGGCGCCTGTTAATCCCAGCTACTCAGGAGGCTGAGGCAGGAGAATTGCTGGAACCCAGGAGGCAGAGGTTGCAGTGAGCCGAGGTCACACCACAGCACTCCAACCCCAGGCCACAGTGCAAGACTCTGTCTCAAAGAAAAAAAACAAAGTGCACATTAGGATACATCATTTTGTTAGCAAAATTCAATTAGGCTATGTACACACAATAAATCTCATAATTAGCACACAAGAAAAAACAAGGAGGTTACTATTATAAATAAGTGTTTTGTGTTTTTTGTAGAGGCAGTGTCTCCAGTCACGTAGATGCAAGTGGAGATATAAAGGGAAGACAGTAGTATGGTCAAGAGACATGTTTGATGACTATTTCTTCATTCATTTATTCAGTTCATCAGTGAGCTGTGATAAACTGAGAACCTCCTGTCTCTTTTCAACAAAGGAGACCATGGAAGGGGTAAGAGTGACTAAGGTCTCTGAGGGAAGGAAAAGCCATATCATTGGGCCACAAGAGGGAAAAAGAGCAGCAAAAGACAGTTACAGTTGATACTGGTAACGCAGAACCCAAGTGGTCCTTTGAATACTGGAAAGGCATAGACTTCTCTGGTCTTGGGTGTGAATCTTCCTAGTGCAGCATTGATTGATACGGAGTAATTTCCAAGTAGGACTGATTGTGGTTTTGAAAGCTGAAACCGTAAAGCAGGTGGGAAATAAACTTCGGTAAGGTGGAGTTGGCCGGGATTAAGCTGTAGTCCTCTTGACGCAGCCAGCAGCCTGTCATTGTCATAATCTGAAGATCTTGAGTTTGAACTTCAGAGAGGGTACCATTTTTGCCATAGAAGTTAGATACACTAAATATCGGCTCCGAACATAAATGCTGTCAGATACGGATTTGAAGACTGACTCAGTATTCCAGAAAATGGAAAAATTATTTAAGTTTTGTTGTTTTTTCGACTTTCCAGTGGTTTGAGTAAAATGAATGGTGAAAACAGAAGAGTAAATTGACTAGATCACATCAGAAACTACATGCTATGTCATGTAACTTGTCTTTCTAGCTGACAGAGGAAGCAGGGGAAATTTCTCTTTCAACTTCCTGTTCTCAGGGTCACCCAACAGTAATTATTGGGTGGGTGGGTGAAGTAGTTTATTCTTTTAATTATCCAACAAATATTTCTTGAATGCATATCTTGTTAAGAGGCTGTTTTGGGTTAAGAGTGAATACAACACAAATATTCCTACCTTCGTGAAACTACGTCCCAGTTGGGAGGAGTGGGGAGAAATAAGAAACAAACAAAAATATGTAAGAAGTGGTGTGACGTGTCTTCTGTGAGGGAATCGCTAGGCAGTAAAGGATTTGGGAATGTGGCAGAGGCACATTCGGCTTTCAGGAGGACAATCAGGGACTTTGTCACCTTGACAACTTTAGCCTCACCTTCTTCTAGTCATCTTGCTGGGACCTTTGTGCCCATGTTTTTCTAACACTGTCCTAAAAGTACCTTTACCTATCAAGGCAACAGGCAGTTATGAGAGCTTTTGGTACAGAAGGCTAGTTGCCCTCACTGGAAAACTGATGATACATGAGGACTGACTGGGGCGGTAAATCCCTCACATGCTTCTTCCAACGAAAAATGAGGACTGTGGGATTCTCTGGCTGAACCTCCGCACCTAGAGACGGATGTGGGTCGTAGGAACCCCTCAGTAAGCGTTAGCTACTGCTTTGGTTGCCTTCTCCCTGTGGAAAGCTGGCCTCTCATGCTGAATTTGTATCATAGGCATTAATGAGGGGCTTGACTGTATCAATATCTGATGAGAGATTTTAGTGCAGTTCTGTTGTCATGACTGATTTGCTCATTTGGTAGGTAGCATCCAACTTCTTGTGAACATAAAAATAAAATAAAATAGATTATGGAGGAATAGAATACAGTTACATAGTAAGGTACTGACACATAGTAAGGTATTATTATAAAGTATGGATTCAGATAAAAGAATCTAAGAATTTGTGCATGATTATTTTAAAATTCTTTTGAATCTTTTTTTTTTTCTTTTTACTTGTTTTTCAAGTCTCCAGTTTTTGTGACCCTTCTCCCAACAGGTCAGACGGATAGCCTATGGTCAGAAGAAATCATCCAGCAACTACCATAGCACTGTCTCCTGCCTGCAGAGGCCTCTTTTTATTCACCTCTCTGGGAAGTAGCAGCACCATCCAGTTCTCAGAGAGCAAGGTCTAGGCTAACTGAGCTAACCCCAGT